>PVKE010035167.1:0-17015 GCA_004027555.1 Craseonycteris thonglongyai | reverse complement strand
CCCCATGCCTCTCTCTTACTGCCTCTGTTTTGGGTGGCCCCACTGGAAGTTGCTATTTCTAGCTTCTTCATACTCTAACTCAGGGGTGTCCAATCTTTTGGTTTCCCTGGGCCACATTGGAAGAATTGTTTTGGGCTACACATAAAATACACTAACACTAATGACAGTTGATGAGCTAAAAAAAAAAAAAAATTCAATACAATCTCATAATGTTTTAAGAAAGTTTACAAGTTTGTGTTGGGCCACATTCAAAGCTGTCCTGGGCCGCATCTGGCACGTGGGCCGCAGGTTAGACAAGCTTGGTCTAGCTTCTGCCAAGTCAGCCTCTTGTGCTTCTAGCTTTCTCCAAGTAGTCCTGGTTCCTGGGCTCTGTACAACCAACCACCTCCCTTTGTTCTTCTAGACTATGGGCAGCTTCCTGCTGTTATTAACCTCTGGGCTCCCTCCCCATGACTTTCCAGCATCTCTGAACCTAGACCCCATATTAACTTCCCTGTATAAAGTACAGAGACTCCCTTTTTCTGTCTGGGAACTGAATGATTGAGGGGGAAAGCTTGGAGACTGTACCGCCTCCTCTAATTGGACAACATTCAAATAAGGAGCAAAATACAAATCTGCTTCCATCCTTACCCAGTCCTCAGCTACCTGAGGCTCATCGGACAAATTTGCCACAAACACATTTATTACATAATACCTTTGTTTCCTCTTCCCCCTGGAGAAAGAAAGCTCAACTGTGGACCTCAATAAATGCACCTTGAAACACATTGGAAGGAATGGGACTGAAGGTGGAAGCACCCCAAAGGATATGATTAGAAAAAGGGAAGGAACTTCATCAGCACTGGGGAAAGAAGTATTATAAGGATTACAAGGTGTTATCTTATAAAAGGGTGACTCCTTCAGAAAACAAACAAACAAACAAACAAAAGGCAATATGTCCACAACTTAAATTGCTTATCCTAATATAACTTCAAGTTCCCAGCCTAATGACTCTCCTACTCCAACCTAACCACTCTGCTAAGTTACAAATAATTTGGCCTATTGGTTGTGTAGCATTTTGCAACCATTTCTCTGCCAACTATAAATGCAGTTATACATGTGTACAATATTAACAATGCCTTTGCTTATACTTTTAAGTGCTCTTAAAATATTGAGTTGTGAGTTTTTCCCTTGTGTGTGCTGCTTCCTAAATGTTTTTAATGCCTTTTAAAAGCATAACAAAATGGTGACTCCTCCACCAGCACTCACCAAATTGCTAAGACTATAATGAAAGGTAGAAACTCAAAATGCCCAACATGGTCATTTTCAAATTAACTAATGTGGGAATAGGTTAGAACCATATTGGCTTTTGGTGGAGGGACACTGGCTGGGGGGCATGAGGGAGCTTCCTGGGGTGCTGTCATATTATTTTAGGTTTGGTTACATGAGTATGTATATGAGGGCTGTCCAGCTATGGTCAATATAACAAAAATGGTTAAATGACTGGATACTTTCCGTGCGCTCGCTCTCTCTCTCTTTCTCTCTCTCTCTCTCTCTCTCTCTCTCTCTCTCTCTTTGTGTGTGTACAAATAAATCTGTGAGCTCTACATTCAAAACCTGCACTCCTTACTATATGTATAGACATATCAATAAAAAATGTGAAAATAATCATTTCCAAAAGACCTGTAACCTCCACCCATGAAGAGATGAAGAAGGAATTCCTTTACAGAAAAATGATGATGACACTACCTTTTTAAAGAATGAGCATTTTCATGACTTTCTGGTAGTTGTAGTAGATACACAAGTTAGCTTATAGAATAACAGCTTGGTAAGCAGGGGGCCAAGTACATCAGACCCGGTCTCTCAGGTCTCAAGGTTCTCTAGAAATGCCTAAGGTTGCCTCCAGGGCACCACACTGAAGGGCTTAATGGGAGTGGGTCTTAAGTATGGAGACTCTGTGAAGGAAATTTTCATACACAAGTTTATTGAGGAGTGTGCTTGGGATCAACTCCACATTTGGTGGAATGAAGAAAGCAAGGCTAGGTTGAGGAAGAAGTTGAACTGAGATGCAGAAAAAGCCAAGGCCTCATCTGAGTGGGTGCTCCAGAGCTGGGACACATGTTGCCCCTGGGGAAGGGGATTTATTCATTTGGGGCAACTATAAGAGAAAGGACTCTGTTGAGAGCTGTCAGCTTCCAACATTTCCAACAGCTGGGGGGAATTAATGCTTCTATTCTGAAGCGGATGGAGCTAGATGGTGCTAGAAGATTCCACTACAGGGTGGAGGCAAGAAGTAAGGAGCAAGTACCTCTTTTACCCCTAACAGTATCCCACTAAAATGTGTGAGTGATGTGCTTAAGAGACCTGCTGCTGGGGTTGTAGTCATGGTCGAAACTACAGAACTAGTTTAAGTAAGGATTCCATTTGGCTTCCTAGGTAGCAGGATATTAAGCCTGCCAGTAGCACGCAGCTAAAGAGAATTGGGTGGTACCATCCCTGTCCCTCATGCCCATGACCTCTTCTACTGGGTCACAGACAGCTGAGAAAGACAACTGGAATTGTAGGCTCATCTACCCACAAGTGATTCCCCTGAGTGCTGCCATGCTAGAGAGGCATCTCTGTGCAGGCTGCAAATGAGTTTGGATGAGGGGGCATGAGTTAATTAGTACACTCGGATTTGGAAAGGTGGTGACAAGCTGCCACTTTGCATTCGGCGATTCAATTTCGGAACAAGTGGCAACTGACTGACAGGCACTCACTGAAGTGGCGGAGGACATTTGTGTTTTTCACACTGTGGAAACTCGATCTTTCTAAGTTACACGTTTGAGGAAACAGCTGAGTTGCCTTCTAAGTTACTCATGTTATGATACAAATATCCACCAGATGGGAAAATACAAAAACCAATTGAACTATGTGTGTGAAAATCCAGATGGGAACTTGATAACTGAAGACTATAGATAGTATAGGAGGAAATATCAACAATTAAAAGAAGAAAATGTAGAAACAGCAAAAATATACCACGGTCACAAAAATTTACACTAAAACTTTTCAATGTTTTGTTTCTCCTTAAACACACACCCACATACACTACTAGAATTTGGGACTCTGAAATAAGCCAAGTGTTTTAGAAGAAAAGCTATCCCAGCAACTCACAAAAATAAATTGTATCATCTACAAGCTCTTTAATTCCAGGCCATTAAAACAGCAGTTTCCCTCCTCCCTCCCTGAACTGTGTTATGAGTGCTTATGATTTATAGGTCACTGTGGATAATCAAAGTCATCACTAGATTGAAACTGACAATCAGATCAGGCATCTAAATTAAATAGGAATAGGAGTCTCTTTCGAAGGATCCATTACACTGAAAGAATTTTGCTAAAGACACCAAGACATTTATTGAGAACACCTCAGAACAGAATTCAAACTGTGAACAAAATGGAAAATGTCTCAAAGAGCTCTCAAAATTAATTAGAAAAATTAAAGAAACCTGAAAGAAAAGCTGCTGTGTAAGGAAGACAGAGGTTCAGAGAATCAGGCTGTGCCCATATTTGGAAGCCATACCTGACACGACTGAAGGCACCCAACACCTCTGCCTTCAGAAGAGGAAGAGCCACTGAGAGTACTTAGCTTACACCTCTGGTGATAGGCTCTATGGAGAAAAGGTTTGGTTGCTGTTGTGTAGGGCTTTTTGTTTTTTTTTAAACAAAGAGCCATTTGTTTACCTTGAGAAACTGCCTCCCACAGCAGCAGGTTATCTCTCTTTTCTGTTTCTTCCCACCAGGAAGTAAAACCACTGAAAAGTGGTTGAAGATACAGCATTAAAAGTCACTGATAGGGCAAAAAGGAGTCATAGATCAAGAAACATGTGATTCGTCCATTTTGAATATAAATGGAAACTTCTAAAAGGCCATTAAGGAAAGCACCCTGAAAAATGCATTTATTTTTCTTGGTTTTTCTGTGTCCAGTGCCAACAAGACCTGCCAGGCAGTGTTCATCTGAGGGGCCCAGGACTTTCAATGATTAAAGTTATTGGCTGAGAAGCCCATGTCCCCTGTCTGAAGGGGTGGGTCAGCATGACTCCTTTGTACCTCTGGCTCCAACAAAGGATCAGATCAGCGATGGGCCCCTGTTTCTAACACAGTCATTGATATTGAGGCAGTGCTCTAGGAGGTGGCCTGGCCTAAGGAGCTGCTCTGTACTGCATGGAGACTAACTGCTCAGACCCTCGATCATGAAGAATGTGGACTTTAGACCTATTGGGATGGTAGGTGGTGCAGCTGAGAACCCCATGCAAAAGGGAAGGTAGAAGCCATGGGGTAGGAGAATATAGAGAAATGGTGTCAGTGGGAAAAACAGAAACAGAAGTAGAGAAAGAGGTTAGTGGAGCTCTTGGCCTCCCAATACAAGACTTGATGGATTTGCTAGATCAGGAGCAATGGACATCAGTTGCAGAGGAAGAGAGATGATGGCCTGGTAACCCCATGAGATGAAGATGGGCTGGTAAACCACCAGAACTACTGAATGTCCCTGAGTGATGTTTTGGCTCTTTCTGATCTTTAGCTGTGTGCCCATGAAGTGGTTCCTTTATCTTTCTGGGTATTAATAAATTGGCTATTGAGTTAAACTCAGTCTTGGCTCCTTGTAACCCCAAAGCACCTCCATGATATACTAGCATAATAGTGTTAAACAAGATGGCAAACACTGTGGTGCATTCACTGGTGTGTTCTTTGGCTCCATGGCCTGGGATGATCACGCCCCTTGTGTCATATTCACTTGGAACTGTTGGTCCCCTTTCCTGCTTTCTCAAAGCATGTTCTAATCAAAGCTAGATGACACAGACCTAAATTGAGAGTTAGCATACACACCACAGGGCTTGTGGACTGTGCATATCCACAGTCTCATCTGAGGATGTGAAGGTATTTGTGGCCAGGGTGATGAGATAGAAGCATTGCCTATATGTCTGTCCTAACTGTTTTGTAAGCTTCATGTTTCAGGGTCTGTATGTCATGGTCCCTTAGATAAATAGCATTAGCAGCCCAGGGCAAACCTACAGGTACCTTTTTTCTCTGCAGATGTCTGGAATGTTGGGTACATTGACAATGATGGCCTTCCTTTTGCTTCAAGTCACAATTGTTCACATATATAGGACCTGTCTGAGAAATGTCACATGGCTTAACATAAGGCCTGTCTGCAAAAGGCAGTGACTTCAATGTCTGTTCTTGATGGTGGTGGCTCCACCATCAAGTGGCACCTATGTCACGAGACTCACAGCAGAACATCCATCCTCTGCTATCCCCAATGCAACTCCAGCAGCTTTCAGTTACCAACATGTCAATTGCAGACACTGGGAGAATGAGGAGTCATCCCTAAAGAGCAAAGATACTGTATCATATCTAAATGAAACACAATATCAAAGAGAGATGGAAGATGCTGCCTCCGTTTTGGGAAAATGTAATCAATGGAATCAGCCTAATTTCTGACAAAAGCCAATGGATGCACAATTGGCATTTTTGGTAAAATTTTTGAACTGCATCTTCCAAAAAGAAAAATAAGAAATCCTGAAGAAATAAACTAGTGTTTATACTCCTCAGAGAAAGAAATAAGGGTGACAGTTGTACATTTTCTCATTAAAAAAAATTCTGTTTTGCTTTGGACACTGTTCTTTATCCCAAAAACAACTCCAAAAGGCAAGGAAGTAGGAGCATAAATGGGAAAATATGCTTGTTATTTGAGCCAATGACAGACTAATAAAAGTCTGAATAACTGATAAAGAGAAATGGAGAAAATATTAGTTTTTTAATAAACCATATTCCAACTGTTTCTTTCTCTCTCTCTCCCTCTTTTTTTTTTTTTTTTTTTTTAATATTCACCCCTTTGAACTCCTCCCCCCAGCTTTGGGAAGAAAGTATTATTTTAATCTCAATGTTTTCTTTTAATATCTGTAGAACAAACAGTGGCAGAATGATAAACAGAAAGGGAGGAAGAAAATAAATGAACTTAAATCACAGAATTCACATCAGCCTTTCTGAAAGCGGGAAAAACAAAAACACCTATCTTGAATCTCAACCCCCTAGTCTCCCCAAACTGTCTTTTTCTTTATTCACTCCTGCATAAAAGTCTACCTAGCTTTCAAAACAATTTCTCCTTTTTCTAGAACCAACCAAATATTGAGTGTGTGCAAAAACATGGTAGCTTTAAAAAAAAAAAAGAAAGGTAATTATCAGAGGGAAGAAGGAGGAAGGAAAATGAAAGAAAATAAAGAGATATGACACAAGAGAACTGGGCCAAATGAAGACAAAGCAATGCACTTAACCCACCTGGAGAGCAAATCGGACCAGCAAGGCGCTCTCAGCCAATCACCTGGGTCTGCGGTGGGGAGGAGAGTCGGCATGGGTTCATTTGGCCAAGGAGTGTGTTTCATAAACCTTACGGTGCAGCTATGAAAGCTATCAGGATCTTCCCACGTTTCCTGTCATTCCGTGGAGATTGGCTGCTGGAGTGTGGGGTGGAGGGGGAGGGGGAGCGGTGGGAAGTGGAGGTGGAGGGGGCGAAGAGAGTGGTTGGGGTGTTGAAGGGGGAACTGGTTCGGGTGGGAAGTGGAATCACACAGGAATTTATTTTAAGTGCATATACAAAAGGAAATGGGGAAAAAAAACCAGTGTATTCCTTTCAGGTCATGTGAGGGAGCCACTGGCAAAGATAATAATATACGAGGGTGGGAGAGAGAGAGAGAGAGAGAGAGAGAGAGAGAGAGAGAGAGAGAGAGAGAGAGGCAAAGGCTTTCTATTATTCGGGACACCGGTGAAGCACACTGAGGCAGCTGGAAGATTAAATTAAGTATTATATCTGCTGACCCTATTGCCATGGTTACCGGACAGCAGAAAATATTAATCAACCCAAGCCTTTTCAGATGAATGTGCTTGAAAAAAATACAATAAATATAAATATATGTGTATATCCTCCTTGCTCTGCTGTTTAAATGCAGGAGGCAGTCAGTGTATCACCTGATAGTAGAGATAAAAAAAAAAAAATTCTTGCCCAGAAGCTTTATATCACTTACAGGAGGCAGGGCACAAACAGCGGAGCTGACCACTTGCTCACTTTCTCTTTAACTAGTCTCTTCCCTTACCCTCTTCAATACTGAACTCCAATGTCTGGCTTTATTGCAAAGTCAAGGCGTTGTCTTCTTATTCCTAGGAACCTCATCCACTAAAGTTCCTAGCCAGTCACCCTTGTGCATTAACTAAAGCTGAAACACACTGAAGTGGGGGGTGGGGGGAGCAACAACAACAAAAACAAACAAACAAAAAACACATACATAAAATCAGAAGCCCAATAAGTCAAGGTAAGAATGAAGAGAAGATCCCAGTCTATTTGGCTGTGAGTCTACAAGGATCCTTAAAACTTAATTTCTTGACAGGCATGAGTCTCAGTAGCTGCACTTGGTGATCTCTGAATCCTAGATTTTGCTTCTCACTTTACCCCCAGCAGCTGACATGGGGAGACTTTCCTGCTTGCCTGGAAATGTACTGTCACTGTTCCCATGATAGAAAACTTGAGGAACTGCATAGTGGAACCAAGGAACATGGCTGCGTTAACACAAATGGGCTCATTGTAGCAGGATCTTTACAGCTCAATGCTCAAGCATTGATTGGCACTCTGCCACTAGGTGTTTTCTTTCCTTCATTCAGGATTTTCTGAGTTCCTACTATGTGTGATCCACCCTGCTGGACAATGTGTGTGGGATATGGAGACAGCAAAGACAGAAGTGTGTGTATTATGACAGGATGGGATCAGGGAGACAGGGGTCTTGAAGTACATACATATCATTCAAACTTCACCATTTTATAGATGAAGACACTAGAAACCCCAGTGGAGAAAAGCTTTGCTTTGGATCTCCAGCTCTGTTTTTGTAGACTGTATCTTGCAGAGAATCTCAAAATTTTTTAACATCAAATTATCTATCTTTTCATGAGATGCTACTAGTTCCTAAACCTTCACAGTGTCACTTTGCCTGGACCTATTCCAGATACTTAGGAATATCTAAGAAATCTAATGCATGAGTTCTCTTCTGTTTTCTCTATTTTACCTCCCTCTACATCCATGCTTTCCTAACTCTGTTCCCCCTAAAATGAATAGCATATTGTGGACATGTAGACTTGGTCTCCAGATTTCCTTCCCCTGCTAAATACTCATATTCTTAGATTAACACAGAATACCAAGAAAATGCTCTGAACTTCAGCATATACCTGCTAACAGAATGTCCATGCATATTAGCCAGAATGATCCTATGCTATGACACCAAAGCAGGTCTCCATGTCAGGCCTGGTTCTGATACCCCCACACCAGGAGCCACAGGGGTTCAGATGGCTTTTCTCCTAGCTAAGCCTTTACCACATGTAGCCCTGACTGAGGCCAATCAGCCTTCTCCTTCTGCTGAGGTGCAATTTTACACAGTAGGTGACATTAACTTGGTAGCCGAGTCCCCACACGCAGCCACGGCAACCACAGAGTCCCAGCAGATGACAGGAGGCAGTGGGTTGCATGATCCTGTAAATTATTTCCCCATAGTAACAGCAAGCTTACACACTTTAATATGCATGTGGCCTCAGAGAGCCGTCTTTTTGGCTGAACCAAGGCAAGCGTTTTTTGTGTCCAGAATTCTATTCTAAACTATGCTGTGTGGAACAGTCAGCATTTTCTAAAGCAGAGGTGTCCAATCTTTTGGCTTCCCTGGGCCACAATGGAATAAGAAGAATTGTCTTGGGCCACTCATAAAATAATGATAGCTGATAAGCTAAAAACAAAAGTTTTTTGTTTTTGGCAAAAAAATCTCATAATGTTTTAAGAAAGTTTAAAAATTTGTGTTGGGCCACATTCAAAGCCATCCTGAGCCACATGCAGACTGCAGGCCATGGGTTGGACAGGCTTGTCTACGGTAATGGTCTCTAATGTGGCCCTTCTCACCTGGCCTTTTTTTCAGACTTATGCATGGAGTGCATCTTCCTTCTCAGTCTCATTTGCCTCTAGATTCTCCAGTTTTATATTCACACTCAGGATGGATTCGATACCCTTTCCAGCTTTAGCAAGACTTTTTGTTCTAACGTCTGCCTACAGCTTTTGTGTTCCTTTAGATGGGCATAATCTAATTTGGGTGTTCTCTTTTAGAGAGAGAAGAATGAAATTGTTTTAGGAAAGAGGAAAGGGGAGTAAAATAGAAAAATAAGGTGGTGTAGAAGATCCAAAATGGATTGTGCATACTGTATACATGATAAATCCTGGGCTTATGGGCTGGAAAGCCATATTCCTTTCAGTTCAGTACAAAATTCCTCTTATCCCAATGTGACTCCTAGAAGAATTATTTAAACTACATAGTCCTTTCATTCACTAGTGTCAGACACAGTACAAAGAGCAGTGGATTTGGTGAGAGAGGATGAACACGAAATTCAGCTCTGCCACTTTTTACTTCTAAGACTATAGATAAGTTTCTAACATGTCTAATCCTCAGCCACCCCATCAATAAAAGTCATTACAATGCAGTAGCCTCTCCATTAATCAGAACTCAAGCAACCGGCACACTCAAGCAGCCAATTTTTTTTTTTCACCAGTTGCTTGAGATTTTGCCAGTTGCTTGAAAGTGCCAGTTTTCCGAGTTCTGGTTAATGGAGAATCTACTTACATTTATCCAGCATCTACCAATCCCCATGGGTGCTGATTAACTGAGAGTCTACTGTATAATTATAATGAGCTTATAAAATTTTGTGATTAGGTTAGTACCTAAACATAATAGATGCTCAACAAATGTTAGACCAAGGCAGGGGTGGGGTGGGACAAGGACAATACTACATGCAGGCTTTTTGCAAATGGTTAACAATTTGGTTTTAATATTAAGTGACGTTTCCCAAAAGCCTATTTATCCCTGACAATTCACAAGGAGCTCTAGAGATGTTTATCAAGGCTCCCAATGGGGTTAGTAAATTTATTCTCCTGCTAATATACTGAATTATTTTTCCTAGGCCTCAATTCCTTCATCTGTGAAGTGGGTTACATGGGCCATGTAGAAGCATTAAGGTTTAGTTTAATTCTAAGTGTTTTGTGGTAAATGTCTATATTTTATGGAAAAAAGGTCAGTTTGTGAGGGCTATTTTTTTTTTGTTTGTTTGTTCCTCTTTGTACTTCTTAATAAGAAAAAAAGTGGGGGCAAGGGATTGCACATTCCAGGGAGAAAGATCTGATCATACTACCTTGGAACACTCCATGCAGGTAAAGAGTATCAACAGACGTGCAGTTCCTCAGGACTGTCATTACACACATGTAAGTTAGGCAGAGCTGAGCATAAAAACAAAGCTTTTTCATTTTATCACATGGAACCAGTTAAGAAAAATGAGCTGAACTTTGGACAACCCTGAATCATACTCAATTTATTCTCCATCATCCAACAAGTCATCATCAAAAACAGGCAAAACACAGTTCAGGAAGAATAATACACACTGGAAATCTATGTAGATGCAATGGTATATTATTGTCCAAACATGAATGAAAACTGTAGTTTAGTGAGACTTTGGCCTTACATGGCAAAAACAGAACAGAGCGTCTCCTCCTTTGTTAAAGGAGGCTGGTGGTGTGTCTTTCACACTTGTACCAAAATAAGATCTGTGCTGAGTGAGGATTTGTGATGTCTTATGAATAAATCTTTGGGAAAGATAGCCCTATACTGATCATACGAAGGTTCAAATATGAATTCTCAAGAAAACGTTTAGAGCAGGCATGTCCAACCTGGGGTCAGGATGACTTTGAATGTGGCCCAACAAAAATTCTTAAAATATTATAGAATTTTTTGCAAACTTTTTTTTCCCAGCTCATCCACTATTATTAGTGTTAGTGTATTTTATGTGTGTCCCAAAACAATGCTTCCAGTGTGGCCAAGAGAAGTCAAAAGAATAGATACTTTTGCTTTAGACTCTTTAACAGAGATAAATCAATTCCCAATGCAGTTTCATAAATAAATACAGGCACATATAGTTGATAATAAGTATTATATAATGATTTAAAATTCATCGTCCAAAACCGCAATTACTTTTGCACCAAACTAATAGATATTTTTCAAGTTCTTCTCTTCTCTGATATAGCTATTTTGAATTTGGTCTTGATTCTCATGGGTACAAGTTGGTTGTAATGGTAGCTACTAGAACAAAATGCTTTCATATTTGGGCATTGTTAATTTTGTTCCTTTTTTCAAAAATATCCTTCCTATTTCCCCCATCTGAAGAACTTCCACACATCCATTAATACCCAGATCCCACTCTGTTTTTGTAAATGGTATGACCACACTACCTTCCACACTCTTCTCCTCTCTTCTTCACTGTGCTCTCCTTTCTCACCAATCCATCACCCGGTCCTTTCAAAGACCCCTTTTAGAATAAAAGTCACCCTGCAGAGTCCTGCATGATCTGGGCTTTAACTACTTCTCCCACTTCATTTCTTCCTATTCCCATCTTAGTCTAGACACTCTTGTTCTCTTTCCCTTTCTCAAGGGTGCCTGGCACATTTCTTCAAGACCTTTCTACTAGTTGTTCTCTCTCCCTGGAATACTGTTTTCCTCTGACTTAGTAGGACTGGCTGCCTCTTGTCATTCTGTTCTTGGCTATAATGCAACTTTTTCTGAAAAGACATCCCTGGCCAACAAATCTATAGTCATTATCTAGCTACTTGCTGTTATATCACTTTAATTCTTCTCATAGCATTTATTATTATCTGATACATATTTATTTATTGTCTACTTTTTCTCACTAGAGAATAAGCTACATGAGAGTAGGGACTATGTCTTGTTTGTTATTATACCCCCAACACTTACACAGTGAATGCTTAATAAATTTGTGTTGAATTAATTTTCCAACCCAAACCCCACATAATTCATTACTTGCTATTCTGTCTTCCTATAGCATTTCATAAAGACCACAATTGTAACATCAATAATACAGTATTCTACTTGTTTATTACAACTAAACCAGAGAATCTAAAGGGTGAAGACAGCATCTTGTTTGCTTTGGACTATTTACTCCAAAGTTAGGAAGATCACCCAGGGTCACCATGTACTGATGTGAAGATGACATACTGGACATCTCCAAAGGGAGCAATTTGCATCATAGTAGTATGAATGTCAGGCCATGGAGTTGTGCAATAGCCAATCTGAACAACCATAAATAGCAGTTCAGATTTCTCTTTATAAGGGACAGAAATCAGGAAGACTTCATCTTTTCCTTCACCTCTTCCTCTAGGAAGATATTCAGTGCCCAGTGTACTTGCCCTGACCAACTTCTCTCTCAGTCCACACCTTAGAGTTCAGAAAGGCCCTTTGAGGTACACCTCAGTGGGATTTTGTACAGGGCAACTCACATGCACCTCTTCACATCCTGTGTGCCACAATTCTACTCCAGCAACTACTATGATGACCAGCTATGCATAACAATCTTTGAGCAGATCTTTGCAGGTGCCAGATAGCACTTTGCCTTGGGATGCGAATCATACTTTAGCTTTCATCTTATGTTTCTCTGATGTTGTAAAATGCAATACTTGTAGGAACCTGCTCAACATTTAGGCATGGTCACCTCAAAATAGGTCAATCATGAATAAAAGTTAATGGGAAATTGTGTCTACTTCTTATAACCCAAACAGTGAATTCTGAGACCCATCTTGAAAAGTTCCTAAGAACCTGGAAGTAGGATTAAGCACCAGTTGATTATGGCAGTGGCCAATTTGACAATGTACCCTTTTTACTGGCTTTCCTTTATTCCATGTATCTTTCCTATAGTCCTGTCTTTTCTACTCTCTGAAGCCACTTCCAAACAACCCCCCTGCTCTTATTTCTAGGGGAATGCAGGTCAAGGCAGGTGGTGACAACACTGATATCCAGTAGCATCGTAACTACTAAGATTCTCACCTGTGGTAGATTGGGAAGAAGGGCAAACAGAAAGTGAACCATGAGAATATATGTATGGCTATGGGAATGATAATTACAAATATTATAGACTGGAATAACTTTTGTTAACCATTTTGGAAACCTTCAAAAAAAGTATAAATTTGGATTAGACAAAATCAATCTAAGGTAGCTATGAAAAGTAGGTTTCTCTATGGTAATATTTGAGGAGACTCTCATCTCCTACAGTATCATGGCTGATGAAGTTGAAAATCACATCAAAGACACAACTTTGAGGGTAAAAGAACTACAAAGGATAGTAAAGATGTATTTTCAACAAGTCTTCCATGCTAAAGTCAGGACTTTGATAGAAAAAGAGTGGGATCTTAATATTGGTGGAGTATCCTAATAATCTTGAACATCCAGTCTTGCCTGAGTCCTTACAGTCAACAGAGGCAGCCCCATTCCCTTTGCTAGAAGAGAACAGTCTCCTATCATCCAGACTCACCTGCAAAGACCTCACCTGAGGCAGGTTCATTTTAAGAAAAAAAGAACTTGCAGTACTCAGGATTCACTGTCACCACCCCTTATTGCCTATCAACTGATAACCAAGGTTAGATCTCAGGAGGAGTCAAGTGCAGAAATAAAGCACCTTGTCCATGAAGAAATAGCTTATACACTGAAGGAACTGTAGGACATGGCAAATTTGTAGTAAAACATGAAGCATTCATGAAAATGGATCTAAAGGATGTTGGAACAGGAGGGTTGGAAAATAAAACAAGTAAAGAAAGAATTTAATAGAATAAGATTTGAGGTTAAGATGAAATAATGGTCTGAGATAAAATACACGAACACTCAAGAGCAATGGCAAATGTCCGGAGCAAGATCAGAAGACTGAAAACCAGGGGGTCTTAGAAAGAGACATATGGATAGACCTATGAGAGTAAGCACAAAGCATGTGGATCTTTACTCATGCCCACTTCAGGGAAGATAATGAATAAGCAGGAGGATTTGTCCTGTGAATATCAGCCATTCCTTTTCCTCAGCTATGTCAGTGATTTGTTCTACAAAGGCAGGATAGGTTGACATTGGAGAGGAAGGTTTCACATAGGAAGTGATATTTTAGCCATAATGAAGAATGCATCCATATTTGGTACGTGATGATTACTACTCCATGCTACTATTCCTACTAATAATATTGACCACCATTTATTGATGGTGAATGGTGTGCCAAATACTAAGTACTTCATACCTATTTTAAAATGTATTTCTCACAATAACTCTATGGATTATGAATCATCATTTTATATATGATGAAGTTGAATATTCTGAACTATTATTGTACTATCATTCTTCTATACTTCCACTAATGCAACTAATAATCAAAGTTTGGCTAAGAACAAAATTTTCATCTATCATCTCATTTAATCATTAATAACCCTTGGATAGGTATTATTATTATCCCTGTTTAACAAGGGGTGAACTACAGCTCAAAGAAACTGAACATGCCTTAGTTATTAATATCTGAGATTTCCTTCTTCCTAAGTGTTTTATGTCACTCCTACTCCTTCTTAGAAGTCAGAAGTGGAAAGTTGGTGACAATGGACTACTGGGCTTGATCAAATTGATACAAGTGAATAAATAAATGAATGAATGAATGCGTTGAGATGAATTGCCAATGTTTCTGATCTACCTTAGAAGAATTGCTGTTCCTGCCTTCCTCTCTCCTCTTTTCCTCCCTCTCTCCTACCTATGTGATGATGGACAAAATATGATAACAGTTGAGCTGGTCTTAGTCAGCTTTACAAACATTTTGTTCCAATTTCTTTTTTACATCATAAACAAAAAGGACCAATGTTTTGAGAAATAAAGAAATAAAAATAAAGAAACTACAGTATATTTATTGTAAGGAAGGCATCCCAAATGCTTTCAGCAACATTTCCAAGAGGCTTCCTAGAATACTCTGACTCTCATACAGGCCAGGAAAACTGCTTTCTGAAGGCCCGCTTTCCATGCCTTTATCTACATAACTTTCATTGACCTAAATCGGATTTGTGTGTGCAGAAGCGCAGCACAATTGAGGCTCGGCAAGTCTTGTCATCTTTTTGTTAAGCTTCCCAGGCTGCCAATTACCAATTCTGTGCACTCAGGGATGTGCAGGACACAGCACATTAAATGGGAACAGAATGTACTGGCTAATGATAACCAAGTCAAATATGTAAAGGGATTCTTGGGTAACAAAGATGCAGTAGAGGTCTGAAGACAATAAGATAGGGCTTAAACTAGGATGGAGAGGCAAAAGGAAGGGAAAAGAGAGAAGGGTACGGGGGAGGGAGAAGGAGAGGAAAAGGGAGGGAGAGGAAGAAGGAGGGAGAGGAAGGGAGGGGAAAATAGAGAAGAGGGAACACTAAATTGAGAATTTGAGGATACAGTTTCTTTAGAAGTACAGAATGGAGAAGGGGATGGAAAATAATCCCTTGAAATGATTTATGGCTAGAGGGAATCTGGGACCATTTAAAATCTGTCATGGAGGAATCTGGGACTCTATTTGGGAGACATTTCTTTGAGCTATATCTATGTCTAACCATTTTGATCATCTGACCAGCTGTTTAAATGGAATAATTGTGTGGCTGGACTGATGGGCTAAATCAGTCAAACAAGCCCATCTGGAAGATGATGTAGAGTCAGTCAAAATATTACATTCTCTGTGCAAACGCAAACACATTGTTTCCATTGGTCATTTGCCATTCATGGGATATAACATGGAACTAAGTAATCCCTATGAAATAAATTTATATTCCAAGACAGAAAGCAGGGGAAAACATGTCAGCACCTCTATTGCTAACTCTTCACCATCATTGTTAAATACTAACCCATGGGTTCTTTTAAGAATACAATGCCATGACCTATATGAACACATTTTGAAAAGTTAAACAAGTCACACAAAATCCTAATGCTAAGTATGATCACTGCTAGTAAAGGGAACATCATTAAATTATCTCATGTAGGTGGGGCTGTACAAAGAAAGTTAAAGCAGCAAGCATGTTCTCCTTTGTAAACAGGGCTTATATTTTATCACAGCTGATGTCTACAGAACTGCATGATTAGCAAAGAAAATACTGTGTATGTGTGCATATGCACGCACATGCATATACAAGTGTATATAGAACTATATACAAGAGATAGAAAAAATATATCCAAGTACTCAAAGTTCATCATCTTTATACTGTATGCAAATTTAATTGTTTGAATGTTCTAACATGTGACACCCAGATGTGACAGGGTAGTGATTAGAAGTTTCAAATGCCACCCCTTTGCAGGTAATGTTCACATATACCTTCAACTCAGAACTTTCTCTGGAATGACAATTCAAAGTGCCTATAGTCCATTAGAAATTTTCATTTGAAAATTGTACTTCGGAGCTAATATATACAAAAATAAAATAATCACCTTTGACCTAAAACAATATTCCTTTCTCTATTTCCCATTATTTTCATTATGGGCACTCCAAGTGGGCAGAGAACTTTGACCAATTTGCTCACCACTGTATCCCCAAGGCTCAGAGCAGTGTTTGGTACATAGTACGTGCTCAGTCATCACATGGTGAATGATTTGGTGGATGGATAGATGGATGGAACACTGACATCACTCTCCTCCCCACTTTTGGGCTCATCTCTGATACTTTCCTTTCCAGTTAGACATCAAGTCCTGCAAATAGCTTTCTTCAAATGCTTCTTTGCACTTGTTTCATTCACTGGGTTGGTGGTGGATAAAATGAGATTGAGAACTTGAAAATGCTTGATAAACTGTACAACACCATATACACTTAGGGTAATTATTCCTTTCAATTTCCACTTGGTAGGCCCCCCTATTGAGAGCATCATCTCACAATAAATTTATCAGGCTGTACTTTCCTGCTTACTTTCAGAGTTTCTTTCCTATCATCCCCATATTCCCATTAAAATAATACTTTCTAAAGCTCTGTCATGATTATATTGTTTCACCAAACAACATCTTCAACAAGAAGCTCCCTGTGTCCCTTAAGATTCCAAAATTATTGAGATCATCCATATTTGGGGATCTGCATATTTGTCTAACCGAGTCCCCCACTCATCTCCTTTACTC
>PVKE010035166.1:0-17015 GCA_004027555.1 Craseonycteris thonglongyai | reverse complement strand
GGGTGGGGGGTGGGAGGGGGGTGTGTGGGGGTGGGAGGGGGGTGTGTGGGGGTGGTTTGCTCCCTAGCCTAGAGGACATTTAGAAACACTATATGAAGGTTTTTAGTTGTCGAGATGATGAAGGACAGTCCCAGGAATTTTGTGAGTGCAGGCCAGAGATACCAAAAAACCCTCTATGCATTCTGGCAAAATAAAAAAGTTGTCTTATCTCAATGCCAATAATACCCCTGTTGAGAACTGATCGTGACTCTATTCTTTTTTTTTTTTTCTTAATATATTTTTATTTATTTATTTTGACAGAGAGAGAGAGAGAGAGAGAGAGAGAGAGAGATACAGAGACAGAGACCGAGAGAGATCTGAACTGGGGGAACTCCCAGTTCAGCATATGATTCCACACGGGCGGGGGGAGGGGGGGGGATTCAATCCTCGGTCCCCGGCACTGCAAAGTGAGTGCTTTACCCACTGAGCCATCCCGGCTTCCCCATGACTCTATTCTTAATAGGTATGACATGTGGGGAGATTTTTGGAAACTTGAATAAATAACCTTTATTTATTTATTTATATCCGTAGTGCAACTTCAGGTCAATAAAACGAACTGAGTAACAAAACTTTCCTCTTCGTAAAATTATAGTTAACACTCACAGAAGCAATTGATAATTTAAATACTAAATAGTTGTGCCAAGCATTCTGATGATTTTACATAAGGTAGTGATGTGCTGGAAACTGTTCAAATCTTATTATAGAAAAATAATACTGTTAATGTTATCTCAGAAAACCAAAGATTTCTATAATTTCAAGTGCTCAAAATTGGGACAACTATGAAGGTTTAATAGCACTGGACCTGAAAAATAGGATTTAAAATTAAAGTTAACCCTGTTAAGAGCCCAGACATCATTTTTACATTGATATGGAATAAACGTAAGAGAATCTAGAGTCTTACACATTTATCAAGGAACAGAGTGTAAAATAACCCATGTATTTATTTCAGCCTTGGCCAGTTAAACCATTTTATCCATTGTTTTCTCCACTAAGAAGAACTAAGGTTGGATACAATAAAAAGAATTACAATAGAATATGAAAAGGATTTACACATGTTGAAGTTTATTAGGATGGGAGAGAAAGGTAGGAAAAGTATCTGATTAATTGAATTTGATTAAGAAATTAAGTATATTCCCATTTTAAAGGCTTGGTAAATTTCATTGAATGCAGCAATTGGCCATATGGGCTAATTTCATCAATCTCCCATTATACTAGACAAGAAATAAAATGTTCTGAACTCAAAAGGACAGGGCAAATAGAAGAGATCTCAGTAGACATACTACATATTTCAACAACATTTGCAAAACAGAAAGCAGAAGAATAGTACCTGGTTTAAATAGAGGAAGCTATATTCTAAAAGACACACAGATAAATACTAAAGAAAGGAAAATCTGTTTTCACCTGCAGAACTCCGTGCAGGCAAAGACCTTGGAGGCCCCAGGTTACCTCTCTCAAGAGAAACAACTGTCACCACACCTCTTCCCAACAGATTCTCAGCTTTGAAAAGAAGATCTTCCATGTAAAATGAAGAACATCTGAAATGATAAATATGTGGATACACATAAAAATTAACTATTTTTTTCTCCTTAGTCTCTTTAAAATACATAAGGCATTGCTTCTCGGCCTTTTGGTTAAGATCAAGTGTAAAATACATAAGGTGGTTTAAATTACTTTTCCAACCTTTTCTTCATTATCACCTCCTAGAAACATTTTTAGATCCCCCCCCAATCACTCACCCCTATCACCAAATAAATTTTTAATATCCAAGATATATTGAGTATCTGTTTATATGTTGTATGTATATCTGTGCTTTATACATAAAAAGAAAAAATATACAATTTAATCTTTTGTTTAATGTAGTATTCAGAATGGCTAACTTTTACAAGTTAAAAGCAACCAAAGTGCCCTTTGATAGATGACTGGATAAAGAAATTATGGTACATTTGCACAATGGAATACTACTCAGTGATAAAAAAAAAAAAAGACGAAATACAGTCATTTGTAACAACATGGATGGACCTTGAAACCATCTTATTAAGTAAAATAAGTCAGACTAAAAGAATCAGGAAACATATGACCTCACTTATAAGTGGAATATAGAACTGAAAGTAACAAAGAAACAAAAACTTATGGACGCACTCAATAGTTTGGTGGTTACCTGAGGGTAAGGGGGGAAGAAGAAGGGAGAGTCGGGGTGGGAGTTGGGAGTGGGCACCAGATATATGGTGATGAGAGGAGAGCTGACTCTGGATAGTGAGCACATAATGCAATATATAGGTGATGTAATGTAGATTTGTACACCTGGAAACTACCTAATTGTTACCAACCAATGTCACCCAAGTATATTTAGTAATAAAAACAAATTTAAAAAGTTATTAGCATGTAACAACTTCATAACTGTATGATTATGGTTAATTAAATTTTCATGTAGTTATTTAGTTCTATAATTGTAATTTATAAAATTAGTAGCAAATTGGCAACATATATAATAATACACAGCAATAAGAGCTTATGAAACTATCAGTTGTTAAAAAATAATATAATTTAAACATTGAATTTCTTAAAAAGTATTTTTAATTAACCTAAATTTTAATTTTTGCTGGATATTGGAAAATAACTTAACAGTTGCTAGAAGTTCATTTAGATATTGTCAACATTTTTTTCAGCACTTGGCATGGTAAGTTAAATTATTTTTATGAAATTAAATAATAAAGTATATAGTATCTTTATTTAAGTCTCAAAGTCTAAGTCACAACAAAACATTGAGGATCTAACAAAGACAATATCTACAAGGCAGCCAATGGCAGCCAAGAGACACCAGTAGACCACTCCTTGCCTGAAGATGAGGCAACTGATTGAAAGAAGTCATTTATTCCCCAGAGTTTTTTAGCACTTATTTTGCATACATTGTGTCTACCTAGAATGAACTAGATGTCAGTGCTGCTAATGTGATACCCAAGAAAAGCCAACAAATTCTAAAGAATAAGTTTCTGTTAGGTAGGTTTAAACTTTATAAGGCCTATTGTAATACCTGGGAATTTTTAATTGCTACCAACAGCCAATTTCATTCTCTTGAGTAAATGTTATCCCGGTTGTAAATGCATAGTTTAAAGCAAAATTATAAGAGTGTCTTACGAGGTTTACATGAAAACTACAACATAAAAGCCTGGGATCAAAATAAATGGAGTCATGTGGGTGCTAGAGCAAAGAAATATGGAAATAAAAACAAATAGAAAAAAATATAATTCTAATCTGAAAATGACTACTGGAATTGTAAAGAAAACTGAAGAAGTGGGGAAATGTGAAGTCATGGTTTTGGTTTGCTACCTTAAGATTTTTTTTTAATTATGTAAATAAATTAATAAAACAAATGTTTTAATAAAGTATTAAAATTAAACTGCGAACAATGTTTATTAGATCCTTGTTATTTTTTTTAATCTAGTTTACAAAAAGACCCTTTTTCTAATTACACTCAAAACATTAATTAGTCTATTAAAAGAATATAGGCATAGTGGAATGAGCTGGTTAGCCATGGAAATACTGAAAGACACATGAAACAAAGTAAAACAGTGCATTAGAGAACAGAAGACCTCTAATTTCCCTCTTTGACTTACTTTTTGCATTAACTTGCTAACCACTAAAGTACCTTAGATTCTCCTATGTTAATAATACTTTACCTACATAAAAATGAGGTCTATACAAATGGCCAACAGGTACCTGAAAAGACACTCAATATCACTAATCATAAAGAAAATGCAAATCAAAACTACAGTGAGATATCACCTCACTCCGTTCAGGATGACTACAAAAGATAAGTGTAAGTGTTGGGGAGGATGTGGGAAAAAAGTGTGCCATTAGTGAAAATGTAAATTGGTGCAGCCACTACAAAAAACAATATGAGGATTCCTTGAAAAAATATCACATTTTATTATACAGTTTTATAGCTATTACTTAAAAATATTATATGCTTTAAATTATATGCATTATGTGTGTGTTCATTTGTTATATATCAGTTTTGCCTACTATACTATAAGCTCATGAGAGCAAGGGTCATATCTGTTTAATTCATGATTACATTAAGGTTTTAATCAATTCCTTCATCTATAGGAGTCATTCTATGAATATTTCCAAAATAAACCTGGAAAACAAGCTTTTAAAATAATTTCAAAACGAGGGTGGGTCGAGAAGTAGTTTTTGTCCATTACCAACTCCCTTAAGATAAGTTTTTTATAGATAGATCAGAAAAAGTGGCTCTTTATCAAGTCATTAAAAAGTAGATCAGTCACATTTTTACAAATGTTCAGAGACCATGTTAAGACCTCAAGGGAAAGCTGGGGTGGCTCAGTGGGCTAAGCGCTCACTTTGCAGCACCGGGGATCGAGGATCGAATCCCGGCCCCGGCCCGTGCGGACCCATGTGCTGAACTGGGGAGCTCCCCCAGTTCATTTCTCTCTCTCTCTCTCTCTCTCCTCTGTCAAAAATAAATAAATAAATAAAATGTATTAAAAAAAAAAAGAACTCAAGAAATTCTTCGTCCATGTCAACAGAAGTTAGGTTTTTCATAACTGTAAGTTTCTCTTATTATCATTTATAAAAAATATAACTATTCATCAGAGCTTGGTTATTTCAAAATGTGACCTTCACAAACATTTTTCAATTGTTTCATTTCATTCATTTCCCTCTCTGCTTTGGCCATGGACTTAGTGATGTGCAGACAGATGATTGGGTATTGCCGTCTTCTGCTGAGTTAAATATGTTTGCCATGTGCTATTAATGGGCTCGTTAGGCTTCCAAGCATTTGACTGAAACAAATTTCCTCTTGAGGAACTTGACGAACTGATATTTATTTGTGTGAGCCAAGTCTAAAGGTGAGTGTATGTCCTATCTCTCACTGCCTTTTACTCTCAGACTCTTAAAACTTGGACTCACAGCCACAAACCTAACCATGACCCCAGTAATACATGACCTGCATTTATTTCTTCATTCCATGCTTCAAGTATTGCCCTTTGCCTAGAGGATTAGATCTTGGTTATAATTAGCTTTGCAGTGGTTTTCCAACACTTCAGAACTCAGAACAAAAACTTTTCCTCAAAGTGCTTTGTCAAAATTATCTCAAGGACCACCTATCTACCTTCATTGCTTTTATCACTTCATTTACTAGCTATTCACAGCCCAAAGGATAAACAGTTTCATAGAACCCACTGGGAGCTCTCTCAAGAGCCAGACCTGACTTGGGATGACTACCCTTTCTCAACCTCTTCCCTTTCATTTTACAAACTTATCTTAGATGACCCTACCTCCAAAAAGCCTTCCTAGAAATGGCAAACACCGTTTCTAGCTCCCACGTTCCATAATTTCCTAGGAAGTAGAATAGATCACTCTAAGTAAATATTTAACCAATTTACTAATTTCTACAACTGCTGGGGGTTGTGTGTAGCTCAGAGAAAGCAAGCAATATTCACCACTGATTTAATTGGAAACAGAGCACAGAACTGACATCAGCTGAGGTATGTGACTTGGATGAACTGGATAGGGTTCGTTCTGATTGAGCAGTGCCATATCATACAGTTGTGAAAGTGTTCAACATCTCTTTTGAAATTGTTTGAAATTGCAATTGTTTGAAAATCACAAATTTTATCTTAGTTAAGAAACAGTTGCAACAAAAATATATTTAAAACATCATAAAGATAAGTTATTAAAAGGAGGGGTACAACTTATGGAAATAAAAGGAAGTGCACCACATCTATACATTTCTCTAAGTCTCACTTCATTTTTCTTTCTGTACAAAGGCATTATCTGGTTCTCCTTGCATGTGACTTCAGAAAGCTTCAAATTATGGCTAACTAGAGTCTCTGAGTGCCAATCCCCAATCTTGGCACATGAAATCCAACTGGAATACACAATCCTGGCCCACAGCCTTGTCCAAGAGGCAGAATTATGAGACCTGTAGCCAACTCAGCTGGTCCTGTAGGGTTCCATTTTCTGAAGACTGAACAGATTTTCTCCAAGAGAGCATAGGAACAAACAAACAAAAAAAAAAGGCAGAGAGAATGAGCTACATTTTTAGGAGACACAATATTTTAATGCACATTAAATAAATGCTTTCATAAAACCATATAATTTGCATCTTTAGTTCGTTTTCTCTCTCCTCTTCCCAACAAAATGTAAATTCCATGAAGGCAGGATTTTTCTTTATCCTTTCAAGTGCTTAGAATAATGCCTCACAGTAAACTTTTTCTACATGAATAAATAAAAGGCCTTTGATAATAATAGTGATAATTATAGTGAACATGACCTAAAGACAAGAAAATAAGTGACTGCATGCACAAGAGAGGTTATATTATAATTGCTGTGATAGACTTCTTAGGACTTTCAATACTTCTCACATTCATTATTTTCTTTCCAACTATTATTATCTTTTAACTAAAGTTCTTGAAAGATCTAACCAAATTTATTCATCTTTTTATCTTTAAGGTTCAACATAATGTCTGGTGGGTAGTGGGTGCTCAGTGAATATTTATGAATTGATCACAATGAGTGAATACATATTATTGTTCCTTTGGCACTCTGAAAAGTAGTTTGCATGCCATGAAATGCTAACCAAATATTCGATTGTTGGCATAATGGAGCTATAGAAAAATGCTACAAATTAAATTTTTGTGTTGCCCAAAAATTTATATGCTGAAATATAGTCCCTGATGTGATGATATTTGGAAGTGATTAGCTTGTGAGAGTAGACCTCTCATAACTGGGATTTGTTCCTTTTTGTAAAATTGACCTCAGAGAACATCTTTTTCTTTCCACTATATGAGGTTATGGAAAGAAGACAGATGTCTATGAAATAAGAAGTAGACTCTCACCAGACATTGAATCTGCCAGCACCTTGATCTTGAACTTCCCAGCCTCTATAACTATAAGGCATAAATTCCTGTTTTGATAAGCCACCCAGTTTATGGTATTTTTGTTTCAGTAGCCTGAATGGAGTAAGAAAGAAAATTACTTTGGTAACAATGGTCAAGGTGTGTGGAACAACCAGAGGTTGAGAAACAAAGTAGAAAGTTGAACTAAAAGTTTAGGAAAGACTTATTTCACTTCAGTCAGGCTTTTTGTTTGTTTTTTTGTTTGTTTGTTTGTTTGTTTTTGTTGTTGCCTTTTCCTAGGAGGCCTGAATTAAAATTTAATCCATTTAATCCAGGTTTCTCTATAATCCTAGAAGGGGCAAAAGCCTGCAGAGGTTTGACTTATCTAAAACTAGATTTCTTTACGTAGATGTTCAGGTTAAACCAGTTTTAGATTATGAGCCTACGTAATTTTAGCATTTCACTTTCTTTTCATTCCAAAGAATTGTCAAATGGATTATTCAATTTAATACCATCATTATGCATTACTCAACAATTTAGCAAATATGTAAGTAAAAATAATTCTTGCAGCTCTTTGCTACAGGAAACATTATTACCTCTTTGTCAAATGGGTGAGAACCTACCTACATAGAGAAATTTTAACTAAGGGCATATATACAAAGACATAATGTAAACTTCAGAAACTTTCTGCCAGAATCATTTGGTGTAGAAAACTCAATTTAAGCAACAAATAACTTTTATGTTAACTAATTATAAAGGTGAATACTATTCAGGTCCTATAATTAGGAACTTTAAATATATTAAATGCAATAAGAGATAGTAGGTGATAATAAAATGTAAAAGTAATCATAATGATTGGCAATATCAAGTGAGTTCCAATATCAAGTGAGTTCCATATAAGTGATTAAGAGAGCTATGTAAGCTTGAAGGAGGAATCCTATAGTGTCTGATCTTAAGAATGAAAGTATTTATGAAATACAGGAAGGTTTAAGAAGAAAATACATTTAGAATGGCCCTTGAAAAATGAATACACAACTCACTAATATTTTAGAATTTGAAAATGGAGAAGGAAAAGTTTTGAGGAAGAATACAATGGCAGCCGAAACTATAGCCCATTTTGAAGAATAACAAGTTGTCCAATTTGGCTGGACAATGGAGTATATAAAAGGAAGAATAGAAAATAAGTCTAAAGAGGTAGTGTAGTATCAGATTGCTCAGTTTCAAACATCAGGTATTAGAATTCTGGTCCTAATTGGACGGTATTCTGAAAAAAACAACATTGAATTTTTGAGTAACATTGTGTCACTAAAAGGCAAGCTAGAGAATGAATAACTTGGCAGAATAGTTTAAGAGGAATTATAGGACCATTTAGCCAAGGATGCCATTTTCAATTTGTGAGTTCATTGGGCTGGAAGTGGAGCTGTAGCCATAGACCATGGTAAAGAGGTGGAAAGATGGGAAGTTCATAGATAAGAGACACTTCAGTGATAGCAGCTACAGGTTCTGGCATCTAGTAGAATCAAGGAAGCGTGGGAGAGAGGATACCATCACTGTGATATGGTGTTCTATTTAGATACTATTAGTAAACATTAGAATACAGAGATTGATGAACTAGGAAACAATAAACACAAAGTTGATAGATAAAGCCATGGAAATAGATGAAATATCTGATGGGGAAAAAAAAAAAGAGGCTGAAGATAGAATTCCAGATGAGAGTAGGGAGAAAATATAGTTGAAGGAAAGAGAAATTTCCTCAGAGTTCAGAGAAAAACATGTATTAATTATACTCTGTACTGGGAACCAATAGTGGATTGAAAAGAGGACCTTCAATTTGGCAGTTAGGAGGTTACTGGTGGTCATTGAGAGAACCATTCTTGTAGGCTGGTTGTATTATAATCCAGATTACAAAGAGTGATGTTAATGAGTAGACGATAAGAAATCAAATGCGGCCAATTTAGACTACCCTAATTATTTTAGTAGCAAAGGAAACGAGAAAAGGTGCTTGGTAGCCTGAGGTCCAAGGCAAACTTCTATTTCTTCCACTTTAGAGTTTTGATCTATGAATCTTCACATGAAATAATTCAGTTTGCAATTTTACTTCAGCTATTTTCACCCTGACTGACAAAGTACATGCTAAAGGACTTGGGAAATATATGGGGTCATTAGCCTTGGCTCTAATGAGAAATTATAGTATTTTGCTGTAAAATGTTGGCATGTGAATACTTAGCATATGAAAAAGCCTTCAGATAATCAGCAGCTTCCACTGTTCATTCTCTTATGTTTGGGGTTATTTTCTTGGCAGAAAATACCACTTGGCTGTAAATCTGTCATTGTTAGGAGAGGAATAAAGATTTTGAACAGAACACATATTCCCCTTCTGAAAAAATTATAATTGTTCTATTTTAACTTTCCAGGTCCTGGCTCTAATTTCCTCCTACACCTTTCTGTTCCTTCAGAATTCAAGGCTTTTTCTATTCGACAGTCTACATTTAAGCTCAGAAGTAACTTTCTACATTATGAAAATATAGATGGAGTATATTGTGTTAAAAAAAAAAAAAAAAAGGTATTCCATGCCACCAGCCAACACTTTAGAAAGCCCTGGAGTGGCTGGAACAGCTCCACTAGCAAACCTCATTGCATGCTTTGTTTCACAACAGCTTACACCCAAATTTTGTTTAGACAGCACTCATGTTCTTGAACAGAGGCAGACCTGAGCATACTTGCACACAAACCTTCAATTGCCAGCTGTGGAACAAACACCCATTCATCAATTCCAAGGTTACTTGTACTTTCAAAAGCAACTGACACGATGGTCAAACCAAAAATCTCTCCCTCTGGGTTGCAGAGTTCCAAAAACTTTCACTGTATAGAGATAGATCATAAATATTTTAGGCTTTGTAGGTTGTAGAGTCTTTGTCGCAATGAGTCAACTCTACCATTGTCGTGCGATAATGACTAGTTCTGTGACTTTATTTTAATAAAACTCTACTTACAAAATAGGTAGCAGGCCAGATTTGCCTCACTGACTAGTTTAATAGTTTGCCAATCCCTGCTCTAGAAAATAACCCTGAGATGAGGAACCAAATATAATACGTCATAAAAAAGATGTTAGATTTTTAGGTGATGGCAGGTCAGTTCTAGTATTCGGACCACAAACATTTGCACTCCACCTCAAGAAGTCCTCCCTACCACCCTCTACTCTCTCCACCTGTGTCTCTGCTGTGCCAGGACACACAACCTTCTCACTCTATTCTTATAGAGCACACTGCTTGACAACCCTATTTAGGCTACTCATATTGGCTCTGACTTGCATTTCTCTAGCTTACAACTTGTAGAATTTGCCCTCAGCTCCAAACACTGTGACCTTTTTAAAAAAAAAAAGAAAGAAAGAATTTTAGGACTTCAGAGAACCAACTAGAAAAAGAAGTATATATATTTAAATGATGTATTTTCTTGCCCAGCCATCAAATATCTTCTATCCTATTTACCTTCTCACATACTCAAAGGTGAAACTATTTTACCACCCCAATGTGTCTTCAACACTGGTTTGCAGCATATCACTTTGCTTTCCTTTTTAGCTTAAAATTTCAATCTTTAGAATCTCAATATAGTACAAGAGAGAGAAAAAAGCTGTTTTCAGATACTTGTACTCTGGTTCTGATTTATTCTTGTCTTGGGCAAGTTACTACCATGCACATCAAAGCATGTTACCTTGGCATAATGGTTCACAACTGTGCTTCAAAGAATCTTTAGACCAGCTGAGCTAATCATTTTATGGAAATGTAAGTTGTCTGAGGAATATTTTCAGCTCATTTCTATACTGAGAATATCATTAATATGTTTTTTTAAGTTTTCTACCATTTTGAAAAAAGTATGAAAAACATTTATTTTATGAATGAGGAAAGAGTGTTTCAATAAAGTAATGTGATTTGTTGAAGATCAAATAGCTGGATATTCCAGAATCAAGAATAAACTATAAGTCTTCATGCTCTCAAGCCCCATAGTTTTTTTCCTATTGCACTATTTTGTTCCACTTAAACTTAGCACAAAATCCATATTAACCAATTTCAAGCTATATTATAAACACTTCATAGAAGCAAAATCATCATTAAATGTAAAGAACCCTCTTGGCCGTTGCTATTTAAAAATTTTCCAGAATAACTATTCTATTTGGATTTGCTGGTATATAGAAACAATTTTTTTTTCTAAGATTTATTTTTATTGTTTTTGACTGAGAGAGAGAGACAGAGAGAAGGAGAGCCAAGAGCAGTCTCCATAATTGTATGTCATTAGCGTTCAATATAGTTTTATTCCACGCGTGGGCCTGGGGCTGCACAGGGCAGGAAGTAGGAAGGGGCCTCTTGCATGGGAGGCATGCCCCATGAGCTGGGTGTCTCCTACATGGAAAGCACACCCAGAGCAGGAGCAGAACCAGGGGCCTCCCACATGGGAAGCTCGCTCTGGCAAAAACTGGCCAGGGTGCACACCCCAGTTTAGCATATGGGTCCACATGGGCTGGGGCCGGGATTTGATCCTTAAACCCCAGGGCTGCAAGATGAGCATTCAACCTGCTGAGAGTTTCTGGCATCCCAACAATTCTTTCTATAATAAGCTTGTATACAGCAATCTTACTAAATTCACTTATTAATTCTAATACACGTCTGTAGTCTTTTGGATTTTCTATGTACACAATCATGTTATCTACAAGTAATACCAATTTCTTTACATTCTTTTAAAAAGATTTTTATTAAAATATAGATGTAATACAAACTTATATTAGTTTCAGGTGTACACCACAGTTATTCAACTTTTAATTACCTAAAGAAGTGATCAGTATGATAAGTCCATCAACATCTGACACTGCAGCATGCTATCACAATATTATTGCCTATGTTCCCTATGCTGTGTACATTATATCCCCATGCCTTATTTGTTGTATACCTGGAAATTTGAATCCCTTATTTTCCTTCACCTTTTTCCTCCTTTTTAATTTTTCAATTACAGTGACATCCAATATTGTTTTATGTTAATTTCAGGTGTACAGCATAGTACTTAGAAATTTACATAATTTAGGAAGTAATATCCCTAACCAATCTAGTACCTACCTGGCACTATACATAGTTATTACCATATTGTTGACTATATTCGCTATGATTAACTTTACATCCCAGGACTATTTTGTAACTACCAAGTTGTACACTTTCATCCCTTCACCTTTTTCATCTTGCCCTTCAACCCCCTTCCTATCTATCACCCTGATAAATCTAGTACCCATCTGACATCATACATAGATATTACAATATTATTGACTATATTCCTTATGCCATACCCTATATCCCCATGACTACTATGTAACAACTATTTTCTATTTCTTAATCCCTTCTCCTTTTTCAACCACCTCCCAAATGCCACTCTTATATGGCAACCATCAAAATGTCCTCTGTATCTTTGAGTATATCTTTTGTTTATTTTGTTCTTTATATTCTACATATAAGTGAGATTACATTGCATCTGTCTTTCTCTGTCTAACTTACTGTACTCAGTACAATACCCTTCAGGTCCACCCATGCTGCTGCAGATGGTAATAACCCATTCCCAGCCATGGCCAAGCAATATTTCATTATATATGTGGGTATGTACCACCTCTTCTTTATCCATTCTTCCATCAACAAGCACCCAGTCTGCCTTCACATCTTGGCCACTATAAACAATGTTGCAATGAATATATGAATATGCATATACATGTCCCCTAGAAGTGGTGTTTTAGGTTTCTTCAAATAAATACCCAGAAGTGGGTATGAGTAAAGCCAAGCACAGCATTTACCTACTCTGCTATTTTGACTGGAAATCCTGGACACATTTTTATACTTTTTTTTCAGTGTCATGCCTTTTATTTCTTTTCTTTCCTCATTGCACTTGATAGGAACACCAGTAGAGTATTGAATAAACAGAGAAATAGCTGGCATTCTTACCTCTTTTCTGATCTTAGGAGAAAAAGATTCGATATTTTTCCATTAACTGTGATGTTATGTACAAATGTTTTTGTAGATACTCTTTGTCAGATTAAGAAAGTTATATTCAATTCCTAAACTGGTGAAAGTTTTGATCATAAATAAGTGTTGAGTTTTAATAAATGCCTTTCTGCATTTATTAAATGAAAGGTATGTGGGAGGAGTGTTGTTTCATTTCCTTTCTTGTACTTGACACCATTTATAAAACACAGTATAACTGCAGAGGATTAAAAAACTCTTTAAAATATAAAAGTATCATTTCTTGAAAAAAATTATTTCATAAGCAAAAGAAAAAAAAAGAGATCCAAAGTCAAAACTATCAGGAGAAAATAAATTTACTCAATTACATTAAAATCAAGATTTTTCTCTTCAACCAAAGACACCATAGATAAAACTACCCAGAGGTGAGAGATTGAAAGAAGAAATCTGTAATATGCAAAACTTGTAAGACATTAATATCTAGAATGTATAGGGTATACACCTGAAAATCAGGAAACAAAAGAAAATGAAGTACAACAAAAAAATATTCAGAAAATAAGATTCTTAATCTACAGATAGAATACTAAAATGTCTAAATAAAAGGATACTGAAGTTCACTATAGATGAGTGACATGCTATTTAAACAACCATGAGGTACCACTTTATATACATTGAGTGTAACATCAGTATGTTGACTAGCAACATATGCTAAGAGGAACTCACTGGTGATAAGCCCTCACAGGCTGCTGGTAAGAGTTTAGAATTTCATAGTTTTTCCAGAGAGCAACCTGGAATTCTTCAGACATTTTCTCACAGGTTCACAAGGAAACAGTACATTGTGTTTAAAGTTGTAGGAAGTTGAAGGCCAGAGAAGCCAGACGAAGAGAGTGGGTAAGTACAATGTGGTTGACACAATGAAAGTCTATGCTCCAGTAAATTTACATTGAAAAAGGTTCAGAAGCATAATGCTGAATGAAGAAAGTAAGAAATCAAGCAAAACTTGTAGCAAAATAGTTTTGCTATAAATTACAAAAATTCACATGGAAAATGAGACTTTGTATTTTTGAAAAAATACACATATATCTAAATAATCACATGGGAGGACAGACATCAAATACATTAATTAATACCTGTAACTAATCTGAGAACAGAAATGAAACAAGATCTTATGGGAAAGTAGTAAAATAAAATCATAATAAGATTTTGCACAAACCAATGATGATATGATTCTATAAACTGTGAAAAGTAATCAATTCTGTACATTTAAGTATTTTTAGATGTGTGATGTCATTTAAAAAGTTATATATATATACTACCTGTCCATGTGCATACTTACACAAATAGACACATACAGTTATACATTATACAACTGGAAGTATTTATTCCAAATGTCAATAGTTTTTCTCTGGTTATAAAAGATAATTTTAATTTCTTCTCCACACTTTTATAAATATTCTAAATCTTACTCAATAAATATTCCATAATCAGAAAAAATAAGGATCTATACATATAAACACAGGTGAACACTTTCCTAAAGGGGAAAGCAATTTTCAGCAATTTATTTTAAAACATTTTTTTAAATGGAGTCACAATACTTATTACAATATCCCTTGAATAAGAAATCATTGAAAATTTAAGACCATGTGTAGTATCTCACTCTGAAGAGTTTCCGGGTTACTTCTCTTTGAAGTTATCATTTACAACGTCCAAAGTTTCCACAGAATGTTTACTTTGTAGGTTTCTGAGATATGATGGCATTACCTTGTGTTAGCTCCCATTAGGGGAAAAAAAGGCTTGTTTGGATAATCATATAAACCCTTTTTGTTGTGAGTACCTACTGTTTCCTTGGGCATTTACAGATTTGTTCCCTAGCCAGCACAAACTGCTTAAAGGTGAGTGACATATGATTTTATTTGTAATCTTAATATTTCAAACTTGTAGATTATATTTCCAACAAATTTATCCTTTCATGTGTAAAAGTACTTAAGTCAGATTAAAGCCATTTCTTTATCTTTCTTTTAAAATAAGAAATAACTTCTTTGCTTAAAACTCAAAAGAACCAAAGGTTCATGTTTCTTAATAAAATTTTTTCCAGAGAATGACCTTGTTTGCAGTTAAAAGAAAAGCAAACATACCCTTTGGCCAAAAGATCAGTCATTTCTAAGTTCCTCAGTCTTCCCTAGCAGTGGTAAATATCGTTTTTTGAGCCCCTGGAAATGCAGAGAAGAAAAAAGAGTAAGAAATAAAAGATTCAAGAAATTTACAAGAAGATGGAAAGGAATAACCAGCTTTTGGGAACAAACTAGATCATCCTCTGAACCTGTTGGTAAGATGTGCTGAACCGACGTAGAGACAAATTTGTCATATGAGTGAAGTATATCTGAGGGTGACAGATCAAATAAGATGGACTTCACGCTATGCTAGAATTCTCTAAATGCTTATAAAGCCATTTTCAATACTTCAATAGAATCACTGATTTCTAGAGTTCAAAAGGAGATGGCAATTATGAGAATAATGCCCGAATTCCTGCCCTTTACTATGGCACTGCAGAAAGATTTTTCTTAACTATCTTCCTCTTTCACTGAGTATTCTTTTGTTTTGTGTGTGTATGAAAATTGTATGGTAATGAGTAAAATGTCCTCATATTATTTCAGATAGCTCCAAAATTCCTAGAGATGTTGCAAATTAATAAATAAGGAACCAACTTGATATTATATGCTGGGCCATAATTTTTTTTTAATTAGAGAAATAATTATCTTTATTTGAATGAAAATTATCTTAACATAAAACAATTTTTCTCAGAACAATGAACTGATATAAAAGAAGCTACCAATTAGCTCTTTCATTAGTATCTCCTTAAATAAGAAATTTTGACATACCATCTTAATTTAGAGCGTTTTCCAAATTGCCTCAGAACAGTTATAGCCAAAGAGAGATCAGAATATTTTATAAAGGTTCTCTTCTTGCTGTTTTTGATGATAATTGAGATAAAATTTACTCTTACTTTTTAAGCTTTTGGAAGTTAAAACAGTATCTGCTAAGAACTGATAATCTCTTGTCATTCTACTTCCAATCATTTACATGCTGCTTCCACAAAATGCATTAAGAATTTGTTTTCTCTACAATTGAGAGAGTTATTCTGGAAGATATCTATCTCTTCAAAATCTAATAAGAATAAGCATAAATAATAATAATAACAAAACCCCCTGTTTAGGTTTTCTGGTTGAAGCCATTTCTGTTTAAGTTCCCAATTTAGGAGTAGGGTTAGAGGGTGGGATGGTGGCTTGTCTAGTGGTTAACAGAGAAACTTCACATTATTTAGCAACCTCAGCTCCTGAGGACCTTTAAAAAAACATCCAAATTGGAGCTCGGGTCTGATGGACTCACATCACTCTGTCTGATCACAGCCTAAACTCCATCTGAACACTCTAGTACTAATGTTCTGTGGTTCTGTGCCACTGAGGAAAACCAGGAAAGGTGAGTTACTTACCAGTGAACAAAAATCAGCAAGCCACGGCAGTGATTGTATTTACAATTGGAATAGCCTAGGACTGTAGCAACTTGTCTATGAATTAGATTGAAAAAAAAAAAAAAAGCTTGAAGTAAAAGCATAAGAAGCAACTTCAGTTTCTTTCTACCCTCCCCAGACAATAATGAGTTCTATTTCTTTGTATCTCAGGCAATGTCTCACATCACACAATGGATACTCAAATGTGTGTTGGTTCCATTTTAAATTGACATATTCAGCTATATGTCAATAAATTTGGTTGCTTTTGTTCCAGTGTTTTTCTCTGAGCTTATAGGAAAGTTCAAAAAGCTTACTTATTTAATAAGAAATGCTTTCATTTTTTAGCATATTGAAAAAACAATTTTTATATTTCAACTCAAGCTTTTGGCTTGAACAAAAACTTATAAAATGATGAATCCCATATTTTTTACTGAAGTATTTTTTCATAACAGCTAAAAGACGTAGAGTAACCACATTAAAATATAGTGTCTGCACTCAATAACTTGGTGATTGCCTGAGGGAAGGGGAGGAGAGGGGAGGGAGAGAGGGAGGGGAGGTGGGAGAGGGCACCAGCATTATGGGCACACTCAATGGTTTGGTGTTTACCTGGAGAGGAGG
>PVKE010035165.1:0-17017 GCA_004027555.1 Craseonycteris thonglongyai | reverse complement strand
GACCGAGGATCGAATCCCGGCTCCGGCCCAGGCAGGACCCACGTGCTGAACTGGGGAGTTCCCACAGTTCGGTTCTCTAACTGTCTCTGTCTCTGTCTCTCTCTCTATCTGTCAAAAGTAAAATAGAAATAAATATGCACTGAAGATAAAACAATTACTCTATAAATATACTCTATACTCTATAAAATATAAAAAAAAATAAATAAAAAAAAAAAGTGGTGAAAATATAACCTTAGAGGGTTTGTTTTTGTTTTTTTGTTTTTGTTTTTTTTGAGACAGTTTGTAAGGCTAGTTTAAGATACTTCAATTTGAACCATTTCATTGAATCTAAGACACATTTTCACATACTGAAATCTCCAATGTAGATTTTTATTTTTTATTTTTTTAGTCTCCCTATAAATTGATGGTGTTTTAAAATCAGAACTGTGGTAAATACAATAAGTAGTGGCTTTTGGTTAAGTGGCTTTTTGGAACAATACCTGCAGTTTGGATTTTGTTTCTGTTCTTAGAGGTGGTCTCACGTCTCTATTGGTTTTGTTATTTCTTATTTCATTGTTATTTAATTAAGGCTTTTGAAATGAGATGGTAAGGGGTAAGAGGTTTTTTATTTTTTATTGTTTTTTTTTAAATTGTTTTTGACAGAGAGAGAGAGACAGAGACAGAGAACTGAACTGGGGGCACATGGGCTGGGGCTGGGATTCAATCCTGGGTCCCCTGCGCTGCAAAGTGAGCGCTTAACCCACTGAGCCATCCCGGCTTCCCGGTTTTTTTATTTTTAATTGGGGAGGAATGGAGGAAATTTATGTTTGATTAAGTAGGATGTGTGAATGTAGAATTATGCAAGTCGCAGGGTTCATGAAGTATAATATTATTTATGTAAAATTTTAAAACATGCAAAACAGTATCATACCTCTTAAGAGACATACATATGCAGTAAGATTGTGACAATATACAAGAGAGTCATAAACACTAAATTCAGGATGGCAGGTATTTTTGTTTGTTTCATTGCTATTTTACTGTGGTAAAATACACAGTCTGACAATGAAGTTCACAAACTTGCTACTGTGAGCTTATGTTGGCAGCACTGTACAAACAACTTGGTATGGTTTCATAGCCTTGCTATATCAGTGTCTCACAGCTGTGTGTGTCAATGTGTGGCAGTGTCTTGCTGAGTGGTGTTCACTATTGTTGGGTGTTTTTGTGTGCCGTCACAAGAATTTTGGAGCTTGAGTTTGCCAAGACCTTTTAAGAGAGGCAAGACAATGTTTTAGACAATGTTAACACTGGTGATGAAACATGAATGTACCAATACAACCCTGAAACAAAGTGTCAAAGTGCACAATAGAAGGCAGCCAATTCTCCACAAACAAAAAAGTTTCATCAGTCCTAATCAAGAGTCAAAACGATGTTGCTATGCTTTAGAGGGATTGTTCATTAGGAATTTGTACCAACAGGATAGTCAACCAAGTTGACTATTTGGAAATATAGAAAAGGCTGCATAAAAATGTTAGATGAAAACAACCTGAACTTTTCACCAGCTCATGGCTCTTGCATCACGACAATGTATTAGCTCACATGGCACTGTCTGTGAGGGAGTTTTTAGCCAGTAAACAAATAACTGTATTGGAACAACCTCCCTAATAACCTAACCTGGCCCCCCATGGCCTTTTTTCTTTACCTAAAGATAAAGGAAATGGGGAGCCGGGATGGCTCAGTGGGTTAAGCACTCACTTTGCAGCCCCAGGGACCGAGGATCAAATCCTGGCCCCAGCCCATGCCGACCCATATGCTGAACTGGGGAGTGCCCCCAGTTTGGTTCTCACCAGGGTGAGACCCTGGCCCAGTTCCTGCCCTGTGCAGCCCCAAGCCCACCTGTGGAATGAAACTGTGGAAAAACCAATGATGTGCAACCATGGAGACTGTTCTGGGCCCTCCCCCTTCTCTTTGTCTCTGTTTCTGTATCTCTCTCTCTGTCAAAAACAATAAAAATAAATTGTTGTGAATCGGTAACGCAGATGACCCTGGCACCAGGAATGTCTTGAAAAATCAAGCTGAGCAGAGGGCTAGTGCTCTTCGCAGCATCTAGCAAAGAGCTCTCCTCACTGCTGGTTTTTATTGACTTACATTGTTAGGATTACCCATGGGATAACAATCATCAAAACATATAATGAAGAAAATACAGGAACAGGTGTGTAGTCTGTTCCCGTAAAACAAAAGGTAAAGAGTGTAAGATTACATTTATCATCCCAAGACCCTGATCCCATAATGAGGAAGTAATTGTCCTTTCTTTAAAACCTAGATACACTTCTTCTTAGAGGTTCCCTGAGGCCTGTATACACTATCTTGTCACAAGGCTAACCATTAGCCAGCCCTGTTTTTGCAGGGCAGTGGTCTCCATGCCAGATAGCATTCCAAGACTCAAGTCACGTAGCTTTTGACTTTCTCTAATTCCTTTCCCCTACATTAAATCTTTAACAAAAATTAAAAAAGATAAAGGAAATATTGGAAGGGAGACATTTTGATAACACTCAGGACATCAAGAGTAATATGACAATGGTTCCGAATTATCGCTATTCCAGAAAAAAAGAGTTCCACACTTGCTTTGAAGGGTGGACTAGGCACTGGCATTGGTGCACAGCTTCCCAAGTGGAGTCCTTTGAAGCTGACCATGGTGATATTCAGCAGTGATATGAAGCACTTTTTCTAGGATGAGTTCGGGAACTTAATTGTCAGACCTCATACATATAACATAAAATTTCCCATTTTGGCCATTTTAAAGTGTACAATTGGAAAGCTAGGATGGCTCAGCCGGTTAAGCGCTTGCTTTGCAGTCCCAGAGCCCAAGAATCGAATCCTGGCCCTGGCCCCGGCTGACCCACATGCTGAACTGGAGTGTGCCCCCAGTCAGTTCTTGCCAGGGCCTATGCAGGAGGGTCCTGGCCCAGTTCCTGCCCTGCCCCGTTCCTGCCCTGTGCAGGCCCACACCCACCTGTTGAGTGAAACTATATGGAAAACTAATGCTGTCAACTATGGAGACTGCTCTGGGCCCTCCCCCCTCTCTCTGTCTCTCTCTGTCTCTCTGTCAAACAATAATAAAAATAAATCTTTAAAGTGTACAATTTAGTGGTATTTAGTATATTCTCAGTGTTGTGCAACCTCACCCTATCTAAATCCAGAACTTTTTTTTTTTTTGCTAATCAGTTGGTTATTTATTTTTAAGATTTATTTTCTTGTTTGAGAGAAGGTGAAAGGGAGAGAAGAGAGGAGAACCCAGAGTAGTCTCCATAATTATACATCATTAGTTGTGACAGTTTCATTCCACATAGGTGGATGTGGCATTGAATGGGGTGCGGCAGGAAGCAAACTGGGGGCCTCCTGCATGGGAGGCAAGAAACTTTGCCACCATGCCATCCCTGAGGTTACCAGTTGTGCCACAGTTCAACATATGGGTTTGGGCCAGGGCTGAGATGTGATCCCCAGACTTCATGGTTACAAAGCAAGTGCTCAACCTGCTGAGCTATCCCAACATTCTCTATTTTTTTATTTTTTAACAAATTTTTTTTTCAATTACAGTTGATATACAATATTGTATTAGTTTAAGGTGTACCACATAGTGATTAGATATTTATATATTTATATATTATAACTTATGAAAGGATGACCCCAATAAATCTATTATAGTGCCCACCTAACACCATACATAATTATTATATTATTTACTGTATTCCTTATGTTATACTCTACGTCCCCATGACTATTTTGTAACTACCAATTTATACTTCTTAATTCTTCACCTTTTTTACCCATCCCCCAACACTCCTCCCATCTGGCCACCATCAAAATATTCTGTATATGAATTTCTGTTTTGTTTTGTTTAGATTCCACATAGAAGTGAAATGTGGCATTTGTCTTTGTCTGACTCCACCGAGCACAATACCCTATAGATCTGTCCATGTTGCAGATGGCAAGATTTCATTCTTTTTTTGTGACTGAGTAATACTCTGTTATATATGGACAATTATACTTCTTTATCCATTCATCCATTGATGGACACCCAGGCTGCCTCCTTGTCTTGGCCATTGTAAACAATGCTGCAATGAACATATGGATGTACACATCCCCTCGAAGTAGCATTTTGGGTTTCTTCAGATAAATATCCAGAAGTAGGATTACTGGGTCATTCTTTGGTCTCTCATTATGGCCTTTGTTTTAAAGTCTATTTTGTCTGGTATAAGTATTGCTACCCCAGCTATTTTATTTTTCCTCACGAAATCTTTTTCCATCCCTTTACTTCCAGTGTGTGTGTGTGTGTGTGTGTGTCTTTCAATCTGAAGTACATCTCTTGTAGACAGCATATGTAAGGGTCTCATTTTCGTATCCATTCAGCCACTCTGTCTTGATTGGAGCATTTAATCCATTTACATTTAAAGTAATTATTGATAGATAAATAGTTATTGCTATTTTATTATTCATATATATATATACACACACACACACACACACACACATATATATATATATATATATATATATATATATATATATACACATATATATATACTTTTTCTTAAAAAAGTCCCTCTAACATTTCTTGTAATATTGGTATAGTTTCATGAATTCCTTTAGCTTTTTCTTGTCTGGGAAGCTCTTTACCTGTCCTTCAATTCTAAATGCTAGCTTTGCTGGGTAGAGTAATTTTAGTTGTATGTCGTTGCTTTTCATCACTTTGAATATTTCATGATAATTTCTTCTGGCCTGGAAAGTTCCTATTAAGAAATTTGTTGTAGGTAACTGCATTTCTCTTGCTGCTTTTAAGATTCTCTTTGGGGGAAGCCGGATGGCTCAGTGGGTTAAGCACTCGCTTTGCAGCCCTGGGGACCGAGGATCGAGTCCCGGCCCTGGCCTCTGTGGACCCATGTGCTGAACTGGGGAATGCCCCCAATTCCTGCCTGGTGCAGCCCCATGCTTGCCTGTGGAATGAAACTATGTGGAAAAACCAATGATGTGCAACTATGGAGACTGTTCTGGGCCCTCCCTCTTCTCTCTGTCTCTGTATCTCTCTCTCTTTCTCTGTCAAAAACAATAAAAATAAATCTTTAAAAAAAAAGATTCTCTTTGTGTTTAACCTTTGGTATTTTAATTATGATGTGCCTTGATGTGGACCTCTCTTGTTGCATTTTATTTTCTTCAGGAACTTCTATGCTTGTATGTGTCTGAATCCAGTTAAGATCAGAGTTTAGGTTCTTTTCCATGGGGCTTCCAGACCCCATGTAAATAGGGGGTTGTAGCTTCACATCTATTTTAAGGGCTCCTAAACTTAATGTGACTAAGTTTCCCAAATATTATATGATAGGAAGCCAGTGTCCCCTCCACACAAAGAGGATCCCTAAGGAGCAGTGACAGCTCTAGCCCAGCCAGGACACACTGTTATGTTATTAACATTTATAGCTAGTATTTGACTAGCAGTTTTCATTACAAGGTGTTTTTTCACATAACTTAATTAGCTCTGAGGCAGGAATTAATATCTCATTCCTATTTTTTCTTGTGAGGAAACTGAGGACTAGAAACGTGGCTGCATAGATGAAAAACAGGCTTTTTTTTTTTTTTTGCTCCTGTGTCATTTATACCAAGCTACCTTCTTACCAGATTTTAAAAAGCCATAAATATTTACGGTTTCAGTAGTTGATATTGTCATAGTAGGAAGAATTAATGTTAGCTAGATTTAGGGTGAAATTAATGGTATTGAAAACTGTTATATAATTTTATTTAAATTTAGGTCTCCTTTTACTCTATGGGTTTGTATGAACTGTAGCCAATTTTGTTACAGAAAACAAACTTTATATTGTTCTTTTTCTCAGAGCCACAATGGACACAGCTAGCCACAGCCTTGTCCTTCTGCAGCAGCTAAACATGCAACGAGAATTTGGTTTTCTGTGTGATTGCACAGTTGCAATTGGAGATGTTTACTTCAAAGCCCACAGAGCAGTGCTTGCCGCTTTTTCTAACTATTTCAAGATGATATTTATTCATCAAACAAGGTAAGGATGTGCTTTTGTAAATCAGAAGAATTTTTAATATTATAGTATATCTAAACCTTTATAACACTTTGGGGATTTTTTTGTTGTTGTTATGGGGTTACCTTAAGAAAGAAAAAAATTACACAATATTTTATTTACATATCAGTAATTAAATACAGTGTGAAGAATCCATGGTTGAAAATAAGAATAAAAATAATAATAGCTCAAATTTATTGAAGGCTTATCCTACCCAAGCTCTAAGTATTTACTTAATGTAAATTCTACTATTGTCCATCCTACTTTAGAGAAAAGAAAACTGGGACTGAGTTGTTAAGTAACTTGCCCATCCAGGATTACACAGCTAATAAGTTAGACTCAAGTGCACATCTGTGCTCTTAAAGTTCTAATACTCTTAATTACTCAGTTGTTGATTTCTATTCCATAACACTTCCATAGCAAGGTTTCAGTGTCATAATTCTACCTACCTTATATTCCATGTTACAGTTTGAAGGTCATTTGTTTCAAATATTTTTTCACAAGTTGTTTTGAATTGAGGTTGCCCCGACATGATAGGTATGTAATGGGAGGGCTTGAAAGTGGTATTCAGATTTTGAGCTCTTGGTGAAGAATAGCTTTAATCCATCTTAAGTTGAAAGAGATAGAACACTCTGTTTCTTTAAAGGACCTTACGTGAAATATTTAGGATTCCATCCTCAATTATACATTTTTATTTAATTGTTCATTTATTCAACTATTGATTAAGTACTTATGTGTCAGGCACTGTGCTAGACCTCCGTAACAGGTAAGTTATACTTCCTGCCCTCAAGAAATTTATAGATTAATAGAGGTAATGCATTGAGGAATGATTGCAGTATAATTGCTCTCTCTGCCTCAGTTTCCTTTTCTGTAAAACATTTAAATAGTATACCTACCCATGGTGTTGAGAAGATTAAATGGATTAAAAGTATTGAAATGCTTAGAACAGGAGCTTTGCACTGTTAGCTGCTGTTATTAATAATTAATGTGATAAGTCTATAATACAGGTATTGCACATGGTAAAGTGGAATGTCAGCAGCCCTATTTTGAGAAGGTTGGATGAGGCTTTACAGAAGCCCTGGAAATTGAAGGATCAGAAGTTGTTTTTCAGATATTGTATAGAAATGCAGGAAGGTACATTGCAGGCAGAGGGAAAATGCGTGAAAACAGGAGATATGAACCAGGCTAGATCAGAATGATGGGAATGTATGGGGCAAAGGGAAGAGGAGGTTAGAGTGGGGGACAGGTCATGAGTAGCCTATTCTGCCATGCCAAAGAGTTTCCTCTCTAACCTAAATGTCAGTGTAGAAACTAGATTAGAAACACTACCTTCACATCAGTCTTATCCGAGAACTGTGAGCTGGTTCAGCTCTCCAAGTATGTGATGTGCACCAAGCACCAGGCTAAACCCAATTTAGGAGATACAAAGGTGGCAGCCTGATGTGTGGTATCTGTTGAACACCTGAAAATCCTCAGTTAACAGAGCTCTGTGCTGATATAACACCCTATTGCCATGGAAATGAGTGGGGCAGAGCCAAGTCAGGACTAAGGAAATGGACTGTGAGCTTACTGGTGCTCAGTACTTTCTGATGCACTGACACACACTTCTGTTCCAGGGAAGATTAAGTCCATTAACTAATTCCGTTTTTTCTTGACAGCCAACACTTCCCTCAGGTAGTCTTTATTCTAATTTTTCAGAGTACTTCCTGATTTTTTGTCACATAGAATTCTAGATTCATGTGTAAAATTTAGACTTGGGACTTATTTTAAAGCTTTTCAACGTTATCCCTGTATTCATTTGTAATTTAAAGAGTAGATATATTAATATAGTTTTGAAGCCAGAATAAGGTTAGCATAATTTGAATTCTAAATATTACCAATTTCAATACATCCTTTTAAAATATTAAAAAATTTAAATATTTTTATTGTGGTAAAATATATATAACATAAAATTTGCCATTTTAACCTTTTTTGATTGTACAGTTCAGTGGCATTCATTATATCCACAATGTTGTGCAACCATCACCATTGTTTATTTCTAAAACTTTTCATTTCCCCAAACAGAAATTGTATCCATTAAGTAATAACTCCCCATCACCTCTCCCAATTTCTTAGGAAGAAACTGCTTTAGCCCAAGACTGTGTACACTGTTAACTAAAAGGCCAACTGGTTGTTTCATTATGTGTGGGTCTGTTTTTTTGTGTGTTTTTTTTAACAGTGAATGTATAAAAATACAGCCAGCTGACATCCAGCCTGACATATTCAGCTATTTGTTACACATTATGTACACGGGGAAGGGGCCAAAACAGATTGTGGATCATAGTCGTTTGGAGGAAGGGATTCGATTTCTTCACGCCGACTACCTTTCTCACATTGCAACTGAAATGAATCAAGTGTTCTCACCAGAGACTGTGCAGTCCTCAAATTTGTATGGCATTCAGATCTCAACAACCCAAAAAACAGCTGTCAAGCAAGGGCTGGAGGTCAAAGAAACTCCTTCCAATAACAGTGGAAACAGAGCTGCTGTCCAGGGTGACCACCCCCAGTTGCAGCTTTCTCTTGCTATTGGGCTGGATGATGGCACTGCTGACCAGCAGAGAGCTCATCCTACTGCCCAAGCCTTGGAGGAACACAAGAAGCCTCCAGTGTCCATCAAGCAAGAGAGATGTGACCCAGAATCTGTGATCTCCCAGAGCCACGCCTCACCCTCATCAGAGGTAACAGGCCCTACTTTCACCGAAAGCAGTATCAAAATACATTTATGTCATTACTGTGGAGAACGTTTTGATTCCCGTAGTAACCTAAGACAACATCTCCATACCCATGTGTCTGGATCCCTCCCATTTGGTGTTCCTGCTTCCATTCTGGAAAGTAATGACCTTGGTGAAGTGCATCCACTTAATGAAAATAGCGAGGCTCTTGAGTGCCGCAGGCTCAGCTCCTTCATTGTCAAGGAGAATGAGCAGCAGCCTGACCATTCAAATCGGGGTACCACAGAGCCTTTGCAGATCAGTCAAGTGTCTTTGATCTCCAAAGACACAGAGCCAGTAGAATTAAACTGTAATTTTTCTTTTTCAAGGAAAAGAAAAATCAGCTGTACCATCTGTGGTCATAAATTTCTCCGAAAGAGCCAATTGCTGGAACACATGTATACACACAAAGGTAAATCTTACAGATATCACCGAAGCCAAAGGTTTGGTAATGCATTAGCCCAGAGATTTCAGCCATATTGTGACAGCTGGTCTGATGCCCACCTGAAAAGTGCTCGTTTGTCACAAGAACAGTTAGATTCATCTTGTGCCTTAGAGTCAGAGCTCACACAAGAAAATGTGGATACTATCCTAGTTGAGTAGCAGTTTCTCCTTCAGAATTTTTATATCAATTCTGAAAAAATTCACATGCATTTTTTTATTTGTAAATTATTTTCCTCCTCAACTTCTATTGACTTTTTCTTTACCATTTTCATAGTGTGAATGTATGTATTAGGTCTTCTTATTGTAAGATATATTAATTCATGGCTGTTAAATGTAACCTTAAATTAGGGCTTTGAACTTTTCATAAATAAATTCACAATTTAGAATTCAGAAATCAATGTAGTAATATGGAACTTTAGAATAAATAGTTATTTATAGAACTCCTAAGTTTTCACAGGTTGTAGAATCAGTAAATCAAATTAATATGAAGTAAATGAAATATTTTTTAAAGAATATGCAACACTATCACTTTCAGTAAGATTTCATAAGAATAAGCCTCTATGAGAACTATTTAAAAATATTTTCTACCATATAAGAAGTTAATGGTTATTTTAATGTAGAACTATATTATGTATAAAAAATTGTTTTAAGGCATAGATATACCAAATCATGAGTAGTTTTAAAATTACATCTTACTTACTAACTCTGCAGTATCGTAATGGCTTTTATTTATTTATTTTTTTTAGCATTGAGCATACCTCATTTTTAATAAAAAATATTTTAGTTAAAAAGAGAGAAAAGGGGGAAGCCGGGATGACTCAGTGGGTTAAGTGCTCACTGCAGCGCTGGGGACCGGGGATCGAATCCTGGCCCTGGCCCGTGCGGAACCATATGCTGAACTGGGAGCTCCCCCAGTTTAGTTCTCTCTCTGTCTCTGTATCTCTCTCTCTCTGTCAAAAATAAAAATAAATTAATTAAAAAAAAGAGAGAAAAGGAGAAGAGTCAGACATAAAATAAAATCCTAAAGGCAGTATCTATCAGTAGGATACATACACATAGATGAGCATACAGAGATATTCAGATAGATCTGCATTGCCAAACATCCTGGTGTTGTCACCTTAATGTAATGTGTTTCCTTAAAGACTGTAAGGACAATTTGAGATTTTTTAATGACTGGAGGTTTATATGAGTTAAAGAGAAAAATGATAAAAATACATATTATCTTTATACCCTCAATGTCAGAGGATTTTCTTGGCTGCTTGAGTTGGTGTTAATTTTCTAACAGTTACTTGAAAAAGTAATTTTTCAGGGACACAGTTTTCACTTTTTTCTGGTCCATAAATCTAGCATAGTAGATAGAGTCAATGTCCTAGAACTATGTTTAAAATCTATGATAGGTTTTGCTCTGTGAATAAACTTAACTCCCTCATATAGTAGTGAAGCTTACAAAGCTAAAACCCCAGAAAAATTAAAATTGATGGACTAAATAAAGATTTTCCTGCTCTATGTTGCTGGGACATAGCTGATCAAACCTCACCACAAAAGATAGATCTAAATTGTTTCTGAAATGTTTAAATATCAAATACTAGATAGTCAGGAATAACAAGACAAAGAGGCTTCAAAACAGCCTCATCTTTTTTATATGCATCCCCATTAAATTCTATACCACACAATTTTTAATCTAGTGAATTTGGTTTGTGAAGCTTAGAATTTAACTGCATACAAAAACTCTTTGAGCTGCTTCATGACTGTACACTTTGAGGACATTTCCCTGACAACTTCCTTGACAGCATCAAAGTTCAGTCAGGAGCAAGCTCAAAGAGTAATCTGGGTCACTCTACAGGTACAAAGGTTTTCTCTGGATAAACAGTGAGTTTAGCTGAAATATGAAGTGATAAGTTTTTATTAAAAGTTGAATGAAGAAAACCATTGGGCATTGTCTAAAGCAGTAGAGTTTCTGCCTTAGATAGGTAAGTAAAGCCTCCAGGGGTTAAAATTGATTGGTGTTGAGAGAAAAATCTAGCTATGGATATAGGATCAATAGGAGTGCTTAAAATAAATGTTTTGCTCTTTGGGGTCAGAGCATCATCTAATCTTAAATTATGTAAACAATCTCACACAAACTCACACTGCCCTCAAACATTGCATTTCAGAGGATAAACACAAATATTAACATTGATTTCATGTGTTTTAGGTTACTCAAGGTATATTCCTTAGATGTCTTTAAGTAAAGTACTATTTTTCTCATTAAGATAATTTTTCTGATTTTTCTCATTTATATTCTTTACTAGTTGATTAGTCATTAGTCCTTGACACATGAAGTGTAAAGCTAAACGGTAGGATTAGGGGTGCACATGAGTTGTGGAATAGGGTAGCAGTTTAGGATAGGGTCTACAGAAATGCTAAGAATTTGCTTATGGCTGATTGGCAATGATAGACATCATTAATTTAAAGCAGACCCATATGTATGTTTATTGGGTGTTGAAAAAATAGTGAACTGTATCTTTATTCTTATTCATATAGTTATTTTTAATATTAGGAATTTAAAGCATATGTTCTTTCCTTAATCTTCATGATACTCTCTTTTGGAAAGTAGAGAAAATGTTAACTTCATTCTATATTAGGAAAAAAATTCCAAAAGCTGGGTTCCGAAGATCAGTGAATTAGGAGTGTGGGGACTGACCCATTTTTTGTTTCATTCAACAGGCATATTTTTAAAATAACTGTTATATGACTAACACTGTGCCCTGAGAGTATATTCTTTTAAGGTATGATTTGTCACTAAGAAAATCTACTTTGTATAAAAAAATGTTCTAGATAAACCTTTTAGTTTTGACTCTACCATCTGCAAAATGGAACTAAGAATCCTGGCCATATAGTATGGGTTGCATAATGATTACCAAGCTCTAAAAACTGGAAATATATATGCACCTTAATCAATGTATCAGGCAAATACTAAACGGACATTTTCTTCTTGGATAAGCTTGGAATCTTCCCTTTCTTTCAGTTACTATATGTAGTTATTTTCTGGAGAAAAACAGACTCTTTCAGTATTTATTCTTATTAGCATATTGTCAGAGCTTAGTGTATGATAAATATAGTCTGCCTTATGAGAAAACCGAAACTTCTTGATTTATATCTCCTGAGATTATTGTTTCTTGCTCTGATTTTCTGCTATCCCTTCTGTAAAGTGGATATATACAATCCCTACCTCACAGGGGTGTTGTGAGGATTTGTATTAAAATTGTGTTAAATGCTTAGTATTATTGATAAAAACCAACCATATAAAGGAAACTACTATATTTATTCTGTAGCTAAACCTATTAACTTCAGTATTCCAATCTATAAATTTTAGAATGTCTTAGAAGCAGTTTGTACTATTTAATACTCAGTAATTCATTAACAAAATTCTTATTTTTATTTTTTACAAATACTCTAGAAAGGGCAATGTTGCCAGAATTCCTATTCTACCATAAGTTAATCAAGAAGGATATTAGTTCTTTTGCATTTTGGGGAATGAAACCTTGCCAATTGCAGCTTTACCTAAAGTTCCCCTAAACGTATTATTTATACCTAGGAAAAGGAACAAAAGCAATGAAGAAAATAACATTTTTATTTCTTGATGTAGATCATCTGAAAAGTAGATGGGGACAAGAAATGGAGTGGGGATAATAGCATAGTAATTCATTATGTTCTATTAAAGTAGTATTGGAAAGGCTTCAACTTAAAACTGAAGGAAATACATAATGGAAAAAGATAGCGTGAAAATGTATAATCCCATTAATTTCTATTTGCACAGGCCTATTCTTGATATTGTAACTCATATCAATTCTTTATAGTAATTGAAGTAAAAATAGGGCACATGAAGAGTTTTCATAATCTAACTTGTGTCTTTGTGTGTTTTAAACCAAATGTAGCTCTATGGTATTTTATTATAATTAAATTTTAAATTCCTAAGAGTAAAATCTATAAATGATTATTCTCTGCTGTACTTCTATGTTTGTATGGTCGAACTTTTTGAAAACTTGTAAGATTATATAATCCCAAGTTTGGATATTTTAAATACAAGAAATCACAAACTGATTTTTGTCGTCAGTACCTGGAAGAATCCATTGTGCTTCAGTATGTATCTGTGCCACACTTGATTACTTAGTAGATATTGTTCCAGTGCAATTGACATTAAATGTCATCAACTCTTCTATTTTGTGCCAAATAAAGTCATTTAGTCAAATTAGATCAAATATCAACTTAAAATACTTTGCAAGAAACTTGGATTTCAAGCACTCATGCAATAAAAAGCCCCATTGAAGAAATCTTCAAAGTGTAAGTAACACGTAGCAAAACACAGGAGGCTGAAATCAATAATAAACTGTATGGTTAAACTCTTCCACCTAATATACTATGACTTTGCTTCACAAACTTTCGTTTAGAAAGTTTGGTATGGAATGAAAATAGTGGATTTCATGTACGGTATTTTATGATAAATAAATTAATGTGACTTGATTATAACCTTTTATTAGCTCATCTTATTGAATGTGTTCTTATTTTACAGCAGTGTCTGCCAAATGTCTTCCTAGTGTTGAGGTAAGTAGTCTGTGCCAGGTAACATTTTGGATGTATGATGCACAAATGTATCAGTGAGCCCAGTTCTTATCAATCATAAAACAACTACAATCTCAAAAGAAAGGTAATGTCTGGTCATTTCCTAGAAGTTTCTTGCTTTGCTTCTTTCATTCTTCCCTATTTATTCTCTACTGTATCTCCTCCAGTAACATAATCTGCAACAGCAGTTCTCAACCAGGATGTATTAGGGTTCGCTAGAGAAATGACCCAACAGGGTACGAGCACACGAGTGAGTGTACCCTATAGCTCAGTTACATTGACATAATGAAGGAGGGAAGGGGTGGAGAGAGGTTGATTATAAGAAATTGGCTCACACAAATATGAAGACTGAGACTTCCCAAGTTCTACATTTGGCAAACAGGCCCCACAACCCCTATGGTGTGGTTCCAGTCCCAAAACCACAAGTTCCATAAAGGCAGGAAAAGACTCCTGTCCCAGCTTAACAGTCAGGCAGAAGATCCCCTTACTCAGAAAGGTCAGCCTTTTTGATCTATTCTGGCCTTAAGATGACTGGCTTAGGGCCACTCCCATTAGAGAAGGCAGTCTGCTTTACTCAGGTCAGATTCAGATGTTAATTTCACCCCAAAATACCATCACAGACACACCCAGAATATTTGACCATGTATCTGGGTACCCTGTGGCCCAGTCAGATAATGTTACCTATCTCACTGGGTGGTCCCCCCACCATGGGGACATTTGACAATGTGGAGATGTTTTTTGGTTAAACTGGGTGGGGGAAGGGGAAAGGTTGCTACTGTCATCTAGTGGGTAGAGGCCAGGTTTGTTGCTAGACTAATCTCACAATTGAGAGGATAGCTCCCCAAAACAAAGATTTGTCTAGTCCAAAATGTCAGTAGTGCTGAGGTCGACTAATTCTAGTCTGATAGTTTAAAATAAGTTTTGTGGTGGTTATCAAGATAAACCAAAATTTTGGGATTTCTGTCCCAGTCATCTTTGAAGTTAATGCTCTTTACGGAGTATGAGATGTCTTAGTTCAGAATTAAATTCTATTTGTATTCTTTATCCTGCCTTTTAAAAGACAAAAAATATAATTGATTGTTAAAAATCAGAGATTTGTTAAGCCGCAAGACAGTTTTAAATAATCATGTAATATTTGGATTAAAGAGTTTCATGTCTCTAGCAAGGTCTCTGAAATTAAAATGTGATTGTAGGTTGTATTTTGTGTAAATTTTTAATCTGGCCAAAAGGTGGCACCAATGTACCTTTTAAGAATATTTTACACTATGTTCAAATTTGATATTATTTGTTTAATTTCACTATTTAATTAGTACTTAGCTACTCTTGGATCTTACTTTACAAGTCATGATAATGAGGATTTTCCTAGAATTCCATAATATATTAGATACCACAATATCTTACATCTTTTGATCAAGATGCTTCCAATTTACATGTAAATACACTGTAGCAGCAGATAACTTTTTGAAATACCGGTACCACATTTGTTATGATTGTTACATTGAGCGTTTCTGAGGATTCTTGTAAGCCTTGGAATTTTAGGCCCAATCACATTTTCTTATCAGGCATCAAACTCAGTTTTTGGTGTTCTTTTTGGTTGAAAGGTAAAATGCTTGGATAATTGAGTAAATGCCTCTTGTTTCTTTTCGTCACATCCACAACCTGTGAGGTTGGCCTGTGCATTTTTTGGAATTTATTTTTCAACTGTGGTTTAACAGCTGACTTTCTAAGCTGGTGTTCTGTATTTCTTCCCTTACTTCCTTCCAACTACTTCCAATCTCTGAGTAAGCTGAGACCTTCTGTAATAAAGTTCTTTTGCCTTCTGCTCTTCTTCCTTCCAGTACTGAGTACCGTAAATATAGTTTACCCCCCCACACACACACACACATAATTTCTGCTTGCAATATTATTATCATCATCCTAGGACTTTGTATTATACCGACTCAACAAATGCTTCTCTTAAATTTAGCTGACAGCTGATTAGCCACCTTGGAGAATGAACCTACTTTCTCTCAGATAAATTCTCTTCCAGTGTTTATACAATGTTGAAACTTTATTGTAACAACTTGGTGATATATCAAAATAGATAAAAATTATCTTCCCTTAAGCTATTAGAAAACAATGATGTCCTTTCATGTCAGAAATCTGAAGGAATAGTAGTGCTCTGGGAGCAGTTCACTGCACAAGGGTTGGTCCCTGCCCTCCTGGGACCTAGGGAGAGGCTTATGCAGGAAGGAAGTCTGAGAAGGAGGCCCACATCAGCTGTAGTTGTCATCCCTTGTCTGGTATATGTTATTACTGAAGTTCAGGAAGGTAGATGTTAGATTTGTATGGACCAAACAGGCCTTTGAGGAATGAATCTTGTGAATTTAGCTCTGCTGCATTTTTCTGTAGCAGAAGCCATATGGTACATAGTCCAAACCCTAAGTGGGTAAGTAATATTAAAATGTTTGGTAACTGCATTTTGTAGTAAGTGCTTTGTAGGGATGAAAATCTAAAGAACTTATAATGGTTCTTTAGAAAAAGGATATAACATTGCAAAGGAAAAGGTTTTAAAATGCAGGTCAAAGATTTCAGTGGAGTGAGTCTCAAGTCTTTTTATGGGACCAGTTCTCATTTCCCAACACTGCCATTCTTTCACATATGTGCAGTCTGATGCTATGAGCTCAGTGGTTCCTGTTCTTACCACAATATTTTAAAGTGTGGGAGGGAAGGCATATAAATGGAAGATTCCTTTTTATTTTAAACATCTGCTTTACTGTTAACACCACAGTTTTTGCATCTCTCAAAATTGGTAAATATGTTCAGAGCCACCACATATGCCAAGCCGATGATGCACAATATACACTGGGGGGCACCCCTGCCAAGTGAATGCTTCTGAAGTTGGTTTGTGTGGAATTCACACAGCTATGCATGACAGCCCTGCCTTTCCTTATCCCAGTTTAAATGTTGGGTTTAAGAAGCCCTTATTGGGAAGCTGGGATGGCTCGGCATGTTAAGCATTCGCTTTGCAGCCCTGGAGCCTGAGGATCGAATCCTGGCCCCGGCCCATATGGACCCATATGCTGAACTGGGGTGTGTCCCCAGTTCATTTCTTGCCGGGGCCTATTCAGGAGGCTCCCAGCCCAGTTCCTGCCCTGTGTAGCCCTGTGCCCACCTGTGGAGTGAAAC
>PVKE010035164.1:0-17024 GCA_004027555.1 Craseonycteris thonglongyai | reverse complement strand
ACACACACACACACACACACACACACACACACACACACACACACACACACACACACACTTCCCTGGTTGTCAATTATCACAAGTAGCCTACTGTAACAAAGTTAAATTTTACTGTAGTGAGGTTAAAATTTCCAAAATGTCTTCAAAACAAACTATATTTTCTAGCAATCACTAAATCTATAAGGATATGTGATTAAACTTAATTCTCTAATACCATTGGTAACTGGAGTAACTACACAACTACCTAACAGTTATGTATCAACTCTCACCTTGGAATCATATTCTCACATTAATATTTGAACTAGAGATCAAGGCATCATCTATTCATGGATCCAGGTATGTGTCCTGAATTTACATACAACTAAGAAATAATATTGTGTTCACAATTCATTGAAATATTTATAGCTTATGTTTGTAAATCACCTTATAATTTACATTATATTTATATATATATATATTAATATATTTAATAACTATGTAAGATAGATATGGAAAGAATTATCGCCTCATTTGAGATAGGACCACTAATTTCAGAAGGGTAAACAATAGCCTAATGCTACATATCTAATCACTTGCAATCTGTGTTTGCTATACTGTGAAAAGGGTAAGGTTGACAGAATAACTGGGAAATAAATTAATAATATGACATAAAAAAAGCTTATAAAAGAATTAGTAGAGAAATGAAATAATTACAAAGAAATGTTCAATAAATTTGTATGTTCTCATCAATATTTCATCCTATATATGTTTATAAGTATAGCCTGAAATACGTTTCTGCACATAAAACCCAACTATTATGCATATAGTTTGTGAAGAAATTCTGTATTCTGAGTATGCTGACATTCCTGTCAACTTCCTTGAGCTGTTAAATGCTCACTAGGTATTACTGATCAGAATATTTATATCCCCAAATGTCTGACACCAAGACAAATTAGGGAATTTTTCTATAGCTGTCAAATAGTACAATAAATGATCACAGCAAACAAGTAACGTAAAAGGCTGTTTTTTGATTTTCTATATTATAAAATGATCAGTATGGTCAAAACTATTTTAATAATAATAAGAAGAAAAACAAGTGTACCTCCTTCACGCTTTATCAGTATTCAGGATTACACGATGGGTGATATTACAAGACCAAATAAGCTTCTCTTCTGTTAAAACACACACAAAAAATTTTCAAAATAATAAAACAATGCATTTGTCCTACTAGTTTTCACTTTAAATAATAAAGTTATATATATAATTCTTTAAATATATAGAATAGTTTACATTTCATAAAATATATTTTTTGTTTTATTATATATAATAGGTATTTTATTTATTTTTAATAAAAGTATTGTATATTTTTTATTTGTTTCAGGTGTATAAAACAATGTAGTGATTAGACATTTTTGTACTTCAAAAAATAATAACCTTAAATCTTTTACCCATCTGACACTGTACAGTTATTAGAATGCTATTGACTATACTTACTATGCTGTATCGTGATATATATTCCCATGACTTTTTTTAAAGATTTATTTTATTGTTTAAGAGAAGGTCAGAGAGAGAGACAAACAGAGAGAAAGGGGGAGGACCCAGAGCAGTCTCCATAGTTGTACATCATTAGTTGTGACATAGGTTTCATTCAACAAAGGTGGATATGGGGCCGCATGAAATGGGAACTGAATGAGGGCCTCCTGCGTGGGAGGTAAGAACCCTCACGGCCTTCTCAATGGTTACCAATTGTGCTGCAGTTCAGCATATATGTTTGCACAGGCTGGGGGCCAGATTCAACCCCTGAACCTCATGGTTGCAAGGCAAGTGCTCAACCTGTTGAACTATCCCAGCATCCCTTCTCTTTTTTTAATTATAGCTGACATTAAATATTATTTATATTAGTTTTGGGTGTACAGCAGAGTGATTAGACACTTATATAATTTCTGAAGTGATTTCCCCAGTAAATTTAGTACACATCTAACACTACCCATAGTTTCACAATATTATAGACTATATTCCCCATACTTTACATCCACATGACTACTATGAACAATTATATGCTAACAAATTAGACAACCTAGAAGAAGTAGATATATTTCTAGAAACAATCAACCTACCAAGACTGAATTAAGAAGAAATAAAAATCTAACAGACCAATTACTAGTTAGGACTTTGAATCAGTAATCAAAAAACCTTACAACAAGAAAAAGTGCAGAATCAGTTGGCTTCACTAGTAAAATTTACCAAAGACTTACAGATTAATATGCATCCTCCTCAAACTCTTTCAAAAAATAAAAGATAAGAAAACACTTCCATGCTCATTTTAAGAGGCCAGCATTATCCTGCTACACAAACCAGACAAGGATGTTGCAAAACAGAAAATTATAGGCCAATAACCTTGATAAACATACATTCAAAAGGGATAAAAAACTTAAATGTAAGGCCTGAAACTGTAAAACTCTTAGAAGAAAAAAGAAGAAAGCCCTCTCGACATTGATCTTTACAATCATTTCTTGATATGCCACCAGAAGCACAGGCAACAAATGGCATAAATAAGTGGGATTACATCAAACTAAAAGCTTCTGCACAGCAAAGGAAACAATCAATGAAGTGAAAAGACAACCTAAAGAATGAGAAAACTTATTTGTAAACCATGTACCTAATAAGGGGTAATTATAAATATATATATATATATATATATATATATATATATATATATAAACTCCTACAAATCAAAAGCAAAAAAAAAAAAATTCAAAATATGGGCAAGGAACTTGAACTTACATTTCTTCGCAGAAAGCATGCAAATGGCCAATAGGTATAGGAAATGCTTAAAACTGCAATTGAATATAATCTCACACTTGCTAGGATGGCAATTATAAGTGTTTTAGGAGTAGAAATTTGGAATTCTTATACACTGTTGATGGGAACGTAAAATGGTTCAATAATGATGGAAAACAGCATGGAGATGCCTAGAAAATTGAAAATAAAATCAGCATGGGATTCAACGATCCTATTTCTGACTATATGGCCAAAAGAATTGAAATCAGGATCTTGGAAGAGATATCTGCACTCTGGTATTCATTATCCCACCATTTACAAGAGCAGAGATATAGAAACAATCCAAATGTCCATGTACACATTAATGAATAAAGAAAGATATGGTATATATACATACTCTGTAATATTATTTGGCCTTAAAAAAATCTTACCATTTGCACCAATATAAAATGAACCTGGAGAAGATTATGCTAAGTGAAAAAATAAAACAGTGATAGACAAATATTACACAATTCCAATTATGAGGTTTCTAAAATAGTCAAATTCATAAAAGGAGAAAATGGTTTTTACCAGATGATTGGGTAGTAGGGGAAATTGAGATTTGTTATTCAATATATATAAAGGTTTAATTATGCTGGGTGAATGAGTTCTAGAATATCTGCTATACAACACAGTACCTATAGTTATACAGTAGTATGCAGTCAGAATTTGTTAAAAGAGTAGATCTTATGTTAAATATTCTTATAACAAAAAAATAAGATAAATATAAAACTTTAAAATGTGAGAAAATTTCATCTTTAATTTCAGAATAAAACTACAAAATACAGAACTGTTTGGTATTAGTGAAAAGATAGACATATAAACTAATATAACAAAATGGAGCACCCCAAAATGGGTCAATTTTCTTTTTTAACAAAGATACCAATTTAATCTCTGTGCATAAAGATTGAACATTCTCCTTTTTCTTACACCATACATAAAAATTAACTCGAAATGAAACATATAACTAACTGTTCGACTGAAAATTATAAAATTTCTTAAAAAGAAAACTGTGTGTGATTTTGCAAATATATTTTTAGATAAGCTAAACAAAACACATAGCATAAAAGAATAAAATATAAACGAGCACTTCATTAAAAAACAGTTCTTCAAAAGACATCATTTATACAATGAAGATAAAAGCTGTTGAGCTGCCAGCTATCAAGGTGGTAAATTAGGACAATGAGCCAAACCAAAAGTAACACACAAATCTTTCTTCACTTACCTGTGTACAAGTTTGGAGAACTGACATACTAGCTGGTTTATTAACAAAATCACAGTTCTGGAAGCTAGAAGTCTGAGATCGGTTGTCAGCAGACTTGTTTCTTCTGAGGCCCACTCCTGAGCTTGTAAATGGGCATCTTCTCCCTATGTCTTCACAGGGTCTTCCCTCTGTGTATCTTTGTCCTAAATTCCTCTTCTTATGAGGACGACAGTCCTATTGAATCAGGGCCCATTCCATGACCTCACTTAACCTTAACTGCCTCTTTAAAGTCTGCATTTTCAACATATGAATTTTGCCAGGACATACTTCATCACATAAAACTCTTACAGTAATGGCCAGAGGCAAAGAAAAATAAAAATTCAGGCTTACCAATGTTCCATTATCCTCACAGAATGGTACTGGGAGAAGGTCAGTCAGATTATAAGCAGGGTAGTGGGGAGAATCATCTCACAGCTGATGATCCTGGTGAGAAAAACAAAAAACAAAAAACAAAAACTTCCTGCCTTTTATTGACCCAGGTGGCCAGAAAGCAGGGCAGGGGAATTGCTGGGAATGAGAAAGTGCTGAGTCAGAGTGGAGAAAAGTTACTTAGTAAGGAGCTTTCAACTGCTGTGATCTCTGAATGGAAGCACCTGAGCTACATGCTGATATGCATATGAGTCTGGCTAGCCCAGGAATTGGGGGCTGTGTCACTCACTGCCTGTCACTCCCTCCATACCTAATCTTTCAGAAATGTGTGTTCATGAATACAATGTATAAATGGGTGAGAGCATACATTTTTAACATATTAGGAATACATAAGATAGAAGCAACTAAATTTATCAGTGTATTAATAAAGAAACTGTGGACATACACAAAGACTACCTGAATGGGAATGAGCAAAGGCTGTTTATTCAGCGCTAGCTATGGCCAGGGAGTCAGCCATCCACCTCTTTGTTTGGCACAGACTCAAAGGCAGGTTGATGAACGGGAAAGCTTTATATGGAAAAAAAGAATGAGCTTCAAATATCTCTGATTGGAAGCTGTTGCCATGAAGAAGCTGTAGTGAGCTAACTGGAAGCAGGGTATCCTATATTACAAATTAGGGGTACATATTTGGCTTTCTCTGGTTGGTCCTAAGTTCACAGCATGAGCAAAAATTAGGGAAGCTGTCAGTTGTTGATCAAGTCCTGGTTGTTTTAGGTGAATGGCTACTGAGCCTGTCATTCAGCTAACTTGGACTGCTTGTTGTTTTTTGTGTGTCAGAATTCAACTTTTATATATGTTCTAACTATCATCCATTTGTATATTCACTCTCTCTGTGAAAAAGCTGTAAAACATTAGCACAGAATTTTATGACCAAATTATACTGTCAGTTTCTGAATACAGCCCAAGTAATACGAGGGATGTGTTCTTTTGCATTATTTTCTGAAAACTAGAGTAAATGTGGAATTGAAAATAATACTAACATGTCAAATATAATTAAAATTAAAATTACATAGTAAAGTAGGAAAAGTGTTCACAAAGCACAAATTAAGTGCAATGAGCTTGAATGTACTATGAAACACTCTGAAGGAAAAATCAAAGCCTGAAGTTCCTCAGAGGATGGTGAATGCATTATGCAAATTACAAATAAGTCATAATACAAGATCAGCAGATTTGAGATCCTAAAGGCAAATTATAACTTTTTTAATTCATCATATTTTATCTTAAAAAAAACAAACTTGGAATAGAATGTTAGAGAAAGCATATAATCCAAGGCATTGATAAAGTTAATGAGTGAAGAACAAACAAAACTTTGTTCCTTAGCCAGAGTAAAAATGTCAATTGCATTTGCACTGTATATTAAAAAGAATGAGGAACATCAAAACCTCAAAGAAAAGAAGGCAAAGTTTTACTTTAAATACTAAAAGACATTTCTCAGAGTCTGGAAATTTGATACAATGAGTAATAATATAGTCTCTGTTATCAAACTGCCTAAGGTCAATTCCTATTTCTGCCACTAATAAACTGGTCATGTCTCTCTATAACATCAGATTCTTGTCACAATTATGTGTCATAGTTAAACCACTTAACATAACACCTAGTACATAGGTTAGTATCTCTTCAAAGTTAACTGTAAATATCTTATTCACCGAGTACCTAATACTTTTCAGTCATTTCTTTAAATGCTGGGGAGACAGTAGTTAACCAAATAGATAGTCTCTGGTTTATAGTTGTATTCTGGGACTATATGAATGCTAACAAGAAAAGTAGGGCAAAGTAACAGCTAGAGAGTAATAGTGCAGAGAGGAGTGTTTTGAGTATAATAGTCCAGGAAGAACTCTCAAACAAAGTAAACTTTCATCAAAGACCTTAAAGAAGAGGGGGGACGGGGAGGGGGAACCACAGAATGTATTTGATAGAAGGAACTTGGAGTGTCAAGTACATTTCAATGCATTCTTAATATGTTCTAAGAACAACAGGCCTTATTGGTGGAATAGAAAACACAAAGAATTTGAGCTGAGCAATGACTTTGGCTGCAGTCTATATGGGCAAAAAAAGAGTGACTAGCGAACACAAAACTTCCTTCCTCCACACCTTAAGAGATCCCATAGCCAGCCATACTTCCAAACATGTCTCACCATTTGTAGATGAAGTCTGATAAGCCTGAGAGATTAAACATTTTCACCTAGCAACTGAATATTTCCTTGAAAGATTCTTGAAGTCATTTATTTTCTATATGAAATCTAGCTATTCTGTTGATTTTCCTTCACCACTTATAGACCAAAAAAAGCTCACCTTTCACCTGCACATATGTATAGTTGTTTATTTTCTCAGACCCTCTACATATTAATTATTGGAGATTTTGGTATGGGGTAAGTGTGGCTTCTGTATTTGGTAAAGAATCTTTATGATTGCTTGTATTTTCTTTAGTGCTCAATTTATTCAGTTTACAGATTTACTAATCCACTTTCTATTAAACTCCTAAAAATAGTTTATAATCTGGTATATCCAACTATAAATATAGTAATGTTGGTTATCATTAAGTACTTTTTATAGAGATATTTGTTATACACTTTACTGAGGTATAATTGCCATACAAAGAACTATATATGTTGAATGTATACCATTTGATGAGTCTGAACATAAGAAAACATCCTGATACCATCACCACAGCCAAGGAAGGCAATAGACATATCCAATGCCTCCCAAAGTCTCCTTCCATTCTTTTATTGTTATTTTTTTAATATATTAGAAACATATGAGCATCTACTGTCTTAAAATTTTTTGAAGTACCCCATACTTTACTGTTAACCATAGGTGCTATGTTATACAGAAATTCTGTAGCATTTACTCATCTAGTATAAGTGAAATGTTATATCCACTAAACAACTTTCTTTTTCCCTCACCCCCAGCTGCTGACAACCAATATTCTATTCTCTGCTTCTATGGGTTTAACTATTTTAGATACCTATATAGATAGACTCGTGTTCAATGTTCAATTAATTTTCATTTTGATGAGTAAATTTTCCAAAACATCTAGCAATGTTTACAGACTTGATTTAATCAGTTCCTATGACATTTCAAACCAGATATGAAAATTTAATTGATTTCTTTCAACCATTTGAAATAGCTACATCCAAATGTAGCCAGCTTCCTAATATTTGAAAGATACTTTCACATTTAATCAGACTAATTTTAAAAATTCCCTTAAATTTTCAAACAAATATACAAATAAACACAATAATTTAAAAATTGTTCATGTCTGTCAAATAGAATTTCAAAAAAAGGATATAGACTATGATTTTTTAAATGCACCCATACAAACACTCACCTGCACAAACACGCATAAATATGGATAATTATAGGTATGAAGTACAGCATAAAGAATAAATATAGGGGACGCCGGGATGGCTCAGTGGGTTGAGTGCTCACTTTGCAGCACCCAGGACCAGGGATCGAGTCCCGGCCCCGGGACTCTGTGTGGAACCATATGCTGAACTGGGAGCTCCCCGAGTTCAGTTCTCTCTCTGTCTCTGTTTCTCTCTCTCTCTCTCTCTCTCTCTGTCAAAAATAAAAATAAATAAAAATATATATATTTAAAAAAATAAGAATAAATATATCAACTATTGATCCACTTATACATACCTCTCACTTTCTCTTTCTCACATTCACTCACTCCTATATCACACTCAAACCATCCATACACACCCATATAAAGACCCATACATCCAAAAGCACAGACTCACTTTTATATATGCATATACATACTTGTATATAAATATAACTTACAAATATTACTGAAATAATATCAATCCTAAAATAATCTTGCCATATTAACATATTCTGATGCTTTAAGTATAGATATGATATAATGAATATCAAAATATAACAATTGAACTGCTACATTCAGTGTTGCAATATGAAATATTCACATGAATTCTTGAGGGATTGGCCACTATATAGCATATTGGTTCCATTTTGTTTTAAAATACATCATCTTTTGGGTGAAGTTTTGCTTCAGATCCTTAAGTAGTCACTTTTAGTCCCTAAAATGAACATCATAAAGAATGGAATATTTTTATGTAATATGTTTGTTTAGATGTTATCACCTATTTCAGCTATTTTTAATGATTATTTGAAGCTTTACTTCTTTTAACCTGGCCATCAAAGTTTTCACTGCAATTTTTTAACAAGCTTATTATTGCTAAGTCTTAGAATTGGAAACGAATAACTCAGAACGACCAGTATTAAATAGCATCTGAGTATTTGCAAACTCAGGAACAATGGGATTTGCAAAATTAAATAAACAAAAATCTAACTCATTTAATTAAGATTAGATTTTTAAAAAGAAGAAATAATTTTATTATTTTATGTTGTGCATAGTTAATTTATTTCTCAGAAAAAAAATTCTTGCTAGTTACCTTCTAAATAAAAAAATATGGGGAAGCCGGGGTGGCTCAGTGGGTTAAGCGCTCACTTTGCAGCCCTGGGGACCAGGGATCGAATCCCGGCCCCGGCCCATGCGGACCCATATGCTGAACTGGGAGCTCCCCCAGTTCAGTTATCTCTCTGTCTCTGTCTCTGTCTCTGTATCTATCTCTCTCTCTCTCTCTCTCTCTCTCTCTCTCTCTCTCTCTGCCAAAAATAAATAAATAAATAAATATATTAAAAAAATATTTTTGTGGTTCTGGATATATATATAAACATAAAGTTTTAACGCTTTAAAATAGATATAGATTTAAGAAATTAATCTAAAGACTCAGTGTATTTAAATATACTTTAATACTAATGTTGAAATATGTTATAATTCATCAGCAAGTTAATTTTAAGTTTCAGTATGACTTCATAATTAGACCAACCATGGTATGAACACAGTTTATGTTTGCAACCAGGAAAGTGAATATTTTGCATAATTAAATCATAAATTTTACTCATTATACCTGGACTTTACGTCTATATCTTTCAGAAGAGCTCTAACATCCTTAATTGCATCCTATATTATTTTTGTCAAACAGATTTGTTTTATAGATTTATTGCACAATTATTTCAGAACATTATGAGAACACAGGTACCATATTCACTTTATAAGCATACTTTTCATTGTGTTTTGTGGTTATGTAGGAAACTGGAGTTTTGTATTTTATTTGAATATTGGATACTACATTAATTTGTTTCAAATTAAAATAAAGGCGGTAGTCCATAGTGAAGAAACTTTGCTTCATAAAGTGTTTGGTAGATGTGGAGATGTACCACCAGCTCTCTCCGCAGGAAGGCTTACCGGCTATCAGTGGAGAAGAAGAAGAGCAGCCTGCCTGCTTATTTACAGTTATTCTGGGCAGCCTCTTCCTTTAGTGCCTGCCCCCCTTCTTCACCCAGCTACATTACCACTAGAAAAGATGAACTCTCAGCTGGTAAGGGAGTTGGCTCTAACTTTAGAACCTCCCTCTGCTACAGAGAGCGTGCCTTCCCCAACTTCATACCCTTCTCAGAACAACCTGCATTTAGTGACTGAGAGAGATGAGGGGACAGGAACCTGATTCTTTTGGCCCAGCAAGGTATTGGCTGATAAGCAACACTCTCCTGAGGAGCTCCTTGCCAGGTTGGCCAAAGCTTTTCCAGAACTTGCATTACAGTTTAGGTATTCTACTCAAAGCCACACTACCAACAGCAGCAGCAACTGGGATAATTTTTTAAATGCAAATTCTCAGCCTATCTCCAAACTACTGTACCAGATATTCTGGGAGTGGGTATCAGCAATTTCTGCGGAATTTTGATGGATGCTGAAGTTTAAGAACCTCTCTCCTCAATCCTTCCTCTCTCTTCTCATTATCTACCTACAATCTCTAATAAATGCCTTGCAGCCCAATTCTGTCTCAGCACCTGCTTATTGGGAACATGACCTGTGACAACTCTGTTATACCAAAACCTATGTGAATCAAGGCGTTTAGTATCAACCTGAAAACAATATGTGAAATTATTAAGAACTCACACAATATTATATGTTGTTATCTCTTCAGTAACCTAAAAGCATTACAACATTCTCTTAGGGAACACTTACCATGAATCTCTCCGTTTCAAGCTTACCGCTGTGTTCCTCAGTGATGCTGGGATTGGAAATCTACAAACTATTTTGAGCCAACTCCCTTACCAGCTGAGAGTTCATCTTTTCTAGTGGTAGTGTAGCTGGGTGAAGAAGGGGGGCGGGCACTAAAGGACGAGGCTGCCCAGAATCACTGTAAATAAGCAGGCAGGCACCTCCAGAATCTCCCCTCTGTTACAATGAAAGCTAGGGGGAGCTGCAGGAAGTAGATATAATAAGCAGTAATGGACTGAATTTCACAAGAACCGAAACATTGCAGGCTGGCAAATATGGGTAATTCGAGGTAATGGGTAATGATTGACAGGGGAAGAGAGACCCTCCTATCAATTACTGGTGAGGATATAAATACAGAAGGAGGGCTTTTTGTAGGGGAGTTTTGAGCAGGAGTGTTTGGAGCCCCAAGGTGTTTGCAATGTACAGGAGGCATGCAGGTAGGCCCATAAAGAATAGCATTGGACAAAGCCCAGCCCTGGGAGCATAGTCAAAGAAGATAAGCAGACAGCTGGCAGCAAGGGGGCTCAGCACTGGGATTGTTGGGCTGGACCAGAGAGGGCCCCTCTGTTTCTGTGGAAGTGTGAGGTCCACCTGAAGGACTAAACGCCAGCTGCCATTGCTTCCTAGAGGACAGTGAGCAGAGGAAGGGCAAAGACATCTCTCCTTTCCACTTGGGCCTTTTTGGACTTTGCTTTCTGCTGCCTCGGAGATCTGTGTGGAAGATCATTCTGCAGCCTCCAGTCTTCTCCAAAGGACAGTATTGTTAAAAGGGTGAAGGGCTCTGGGTGTGATCTAGGATAGATCTGGGGGTGGCAGCAGGGCTACTTCTCTTTGCATGTTGTGTGTAGCTCTGAAATAAAGGCTCCTCTCCTTTTTTCCACCAAACCTCCGCTGTCTCAGGTAACAGGTGCCCTTGTAATAAACACTTACACTATGACCCAACTCCTGTGTTAGTCTATTGGCTGAATGGTGCAGGCAGCACAAACCCAGATCCTGTTTCCCTCCAGTAACAGTAGTCAGGGGTGGAAGACTAGAAAGCTGTAAGTGAGAAGAGCTTCCAGCTCCCTGGTTTGGTTGATCACTCTCTCTCTCTGGTTAGGACAGGTAAGCTCTGACCCAGCTCCTTTTGACAAACCTAGCTGTGCTCTGGGGTATAAATAACAGCCCAGAAACAAGCACTCAGGAGTTAGAGTTGCAGAATTACCAAGCTGCATCCACCTCTCCTCTGCACTCTGAACACCAATCAAACCACAGCCCCAGCTCAGAGGTGTGAGCATCAGGTAGTGTCACCTCTTCCCTTTGGCTTCCCTGCTCAAAGGGTGGTGGGAGCTTTGCAGCTGTTTCTCTGGATACAATCCATTGTATCCCCATTTTAGACTATATATATGAAAACAGCTGCCTGTATTAATCTGTTTTTTTGTTTTGTTTTGTTTTTAAACTGGGCCCTGACTGATACAGGATGCTGTCTCTGAACTGCAGGTAGAGTGGTCTAAAACTTTTTATATCAAGAACCTTTATTGTGTGTGTGTGTGTGTGTGTGTGTGTGTGTGTGTGTGTGTGTGTAAACATTGTGAAGATACAATGTGAAAAGATGTGCAGCATAAGAGCATTAAGCCACGCCTTATGGAAATTCCCAAATGGGAAAGGCAGTTTTAAAAAAACACATATTTAACAAAATCATGGTGTTTTAAGTAGGGGTATTCTTTTTCACATATACAAAACAAGAGCTAGGAAGTATGAGAAAAGGTAACTTCCCTACGTTTCATAAGAATCTGCTATATTATAACTTAAAAAGTACATTAAAAACATTTTCCATTCATTCAAAGTTTCTGATTTCTCCTTTAAGACATACAGTACAAGATCTTTTATAAAAACCTTGAGATTGGGGGCAATGTTTAACTCAAAATCAAAGACAATTCCAAACATTACTGGTTTGTATTGATACAAAGTTATCTCAGTATGCATCTGTGAAGATGCTCCCCACCTGTTTCCCACAGCTCCCACTCCAGTGATATTTACCTTCTGGTATTCAAACCCTCGTGTAATAGCTTACTCTTGAATGTGGGAGGACTTATTGACTCATTTCTAGTGAGTAGAATATAGCAGAAGAGAAGAGATTTCACTTCTGATATTAGGTCATAAAAAGGTGGTAGCCTTTGTCTCTAGAGTTTTCTCGCTCTGTATTGTATTGTCCTTCAGTGGGAAACCAGCTGACATGTCATAAGGTGGCCCTCTAGAGAGGTCCACATCACTACATCTAGAAGCAAATTTTCTGAGGCATGCCAAGAATCACAAGAGTAATCCTGGAAACAAATCCTCTGCCAGTTGAAATAGGAGACAACTGCAGTTCCAGCTGACACCTTGATTGCAGTCTTTTGAGAGACCATTAGGCAGAAACACCCTAAAAATCTGTGCCTGGCTTCCTAACTGGCAGAAACTAAAATTATAAATGTTTGCTGTTTTCAACCACCAAGTTTTGGAGTAATTCATTAGTCAGCAATAGATTAACAACACAGATTTCTGGTGCCTGAATATGGAGATTGCCATTACAAAAATATAAAATGTGGGAATAACTTTGAAATTGAGCAGTGAACTTGGAAGAAAGTGTTACTGAAAACTTACAGTGCCTTGAACATGTTGTTTGTAGAATTTTAGACTTTGAGTGTGCTGCGGGTGAGGTCTTATAGGAAAGTGAGGAACATCTAAAAAATTGGAAGAAGGGGAATCCTTGTTATTTAGTGACAAAAGGATTAGCAACACTAAACTAAATTATGTCAAAAGTAGAAAACATGCTTAATGAACTGGATAATCTCCCTAAAGAAATGTCTAAGAAAAGTTTTGAATGTGTGGCCAGGTTTCTTTCTGCTAATAGGAAAATGCAAGAGGAAAAAGATAAATTGAAAGAAAGATTTAAGATGTGCCAGAACTAAATGGTTTAAAAAATCTTCAGCCTCTCCAGATAGCACATGCTAAAATTAAGAAAGTACCAAATGAGAAAAGGCCTTTGGACCTCTTGAATTCTATTTGCAGGAAGCAGACTACTATATCTGTTTAGTTACAAAAAAAATGATGCATTTCATGCAAAAGAAAAAATGACAGATATGGTAAAAGTATCCCATAAGAGGTGAACCACGTGCCCAGAGAGCAGAGATGAGTAGCAAGGAAAACTATTCCTGGGCCTTGAGACATAATCAATGAGTTTCCAACATTTGGATAGATTTTAGAATTCTTATAGACAAGTGACTGCTTGTCACATCCCTCTTTTTAAACTAGAATGTCCACGATAGTTATGCTATGCAGAAAACTTGTCCATTTGGGTGTCCTGGTTCTACAGATTGAGAGAAACTATAATTAAAGAGCTGTGCTTAAGAACAAACAATCAAACAAAAACATGTAAAGGGCTTCAGCATAGAGGGAATCTGATTTAGATAATGAGATTCTAGACTTTGAGCTGATTCAATATTGGTTCACTATTGGGATTGAGTTCTCTAAGAGAGATGTGATACAGAGAATATCAGAGAATAAAAAATTGTCTTGAGATGGAAAATTTTTTGAAAAAATTAATCAAACTTCATTAATTTTTTAAAAAGTGTAAGGCAAAAATCTAAATTTTTTATAACCCTTTGAAATTGATAAGAAGTTAAATTTTAATCTAAAGTCAGAGGAAATAAAATGGTAAAGGAATGAATGTCCACTGGTATTCTTAAACTAATTTCTTCCAAAGTTTGAAAAACAAATCATTTCATTTTATATCTCAAAATTGTATCAATTTCAAATTCTCAAATATTAGAGGTAGAAATTTGATTCAGATTATAATTAATGGAATATAAATAAAGATTATGTAGAGCAATTTTAAAACTGAATTACTTAGAGATTATGACTGTACATCATAAAAATTTTAGTGTTTTATTTGGAAATAAAAGGGAAAATAAAATATATAAGCAAAATAATAAGGTATTTCTACTTACAGGTATATATTTGTATAAAATGTTAATATAAATATATTTTTTAAAATAAGGGGATAATAAGAACTTCCTACTCAAGTCAATTTTCTTAATTGAGCTATGACGGTTTCTTTAAACTTATAAATAGAGGTTTAGTAGATAAACCAGAACTATCATCACACATTTAAATAAAAAGAAACTGTCAGGCCAATATTCCTGATGTACATAGATGCTAAAATTCTTAACAAGATATTAGCAAACCAAATTCAACACTACATTAAAAGGATCATATTTCATGATCAAATGGATTCTTTCTAGAGATGCCAGGATAGTTCAACATCTGCAAAACAATCAGTGTGATACACTTTAACAAAATGAAGAATAGAAATCATAGGGTCATCATATGATGCCAAAGGAAATACAACAAAAGCAAAATAAGCAAGTGGGACTACATGAAACTAGAAAGCTTCTGCACAGCCAAAAAACCATCAACAAAATAAAAAGGTAACCTACAGAATGGGAAAATATCTTTGCAAACCATATATATAACAAGAGGTTAATGTCATAAATATTAATATAATGATAAATGCATATTCGTTTATCTACTATAATTTTGATTTAAATCAGCAGTGTCCAAACTTTTGGCTTCCCTGGGCCACTTTGGAAGAAGAATTGTCCTTGACCACACATAAAATACATTAACACTAACAATAGCTGATGGGCTAAAAGAAAAAAAAAAAAAAGTTGCAAAAAAAATCTCATAATGTTTTAAGAATTTGTGTTGGGCCTCAATCAAAGCTGTTCTGAACTGCAAGTGGAAACACCCAATCTAAACAATCCTAATATCCAATATAAATTCAACAAAAATTATTAAATAATTAATAAAAAAGTTAAAACACCAGGGTTGTCTGGAGAGTGTCCAGCCATGTACTATAAAAAAATTAGTGGCATTAATGGCTGGATTTTTCCTGGGTAGTCTTTGTATAGAAAAATATCATTGAGAATACAAAAAAAGTAAATAAGACAAAAGTTCCTATTTTTAAGATGTTCACATGTATGTTAATATATCATGTGCATTAATAATTATAATTCTAAGTAGAATTTAATAGACTGTTTAAAGATAACTCAAAGTGCTAGTCATTTTTTCAACTTGTATCTTTTAAAGTACAATTTGCTGTAAAAATATTATTTTCTTACTATTCTAGAAAATTCAACGTAAAAGATAGGTTCAATAATTGCTATATGAGTTTTCATTTGATACTACCAATCAGTCAAACTTACAAAGCTGCATCAAAGTATCAATTCATTTCACTTAACTTTAACCTAAATAGGATACTATATAAATGTATACAATAGTTTTTTCACCAACACACCAGTGTGCTTTAATTATTGTTGCTAAATTCGTATAAGCTTTCTCTCCTTCCATGATTGTATTATGAACATTTTTACATAAGCCATATACTATGTAGACCACACCAGAGAAAATTAATTTAGTATATTATAAAAGGCTGTACTCTCTATAATTAGAACTTAATGCCAACAAATTAAATCACATTAACCACTGTATCCCGAGTTAGCCACAAAATTAACTGCAATGCTTAGATTTAATTAAACATTTTTTAATCCCTCTTAACTTGGCAGAGATGTTATTCTTTTCACATGCGAAGTTATAAGAATAGAAGATAAATAACTAATAAATTATAATTAGGTTTATAATTTTTTATCCATAAAAATTAGGTGGTTTTAATATGCCGTTTAGCTTATCTGTATATAATCTAAAAGTGACATGAAGATGTGACCAGGTAACATTGCGGCATCTGTTCAGTTGTATTTAAATATAAGCTGGGCAGTACTATATTAAATGATCACAATTTTCTAAAAACACATGATATATGTATCACATAATGTAAATGTCCAATAACAATCCATTTCTTTACTTTCTCTTAAGAAAAAACTAGCATGTACTCATTTATGGAATATTATAATATTCTCTACCACTGGCTTCTCTCTTCGAATTATCTCAGCATAATGATGCTTGATTATCCTTTCAAAAACACCCTCAAACAATTTCTCTGAAGAGTTATCAATTCTCCACTGCCTATACAAAAATTGCCTACATTCATTATCTTACTTAATGTCTTCTATAATCCTACCCAAATAGTTTATCAGCTATATCCCTATTAATACTGAATTTTCCGGCATATAAGATGACCGGGAGTATAAGATGACCCCCTAATTTTACAGTTAAAACATAGGTTTAGGCCTATATTCGCTGTATAAGACTACCCCCCCACTTCCGAGGCAACACCAGTTCTTTTTTTAATTAAATTTTTAATGAATGACATTTTTCGAACATACTGTAATATACCATACATTGATACGATAAATGGAAGGTCTCTTCACAAATGGCAATGCCATGAACTTGACCGAGAAACAAGAAATCCAAAAGAGAACATTAACAATGATGGCATCATCTGGAAAGAAAATTACATGAAGA
>PVKE010035163.1:0-17019 GCA_004027555.1 Craseonycteris thonglongyai | reverse complement strand
TTTTAGGTACCGCATGTACGGAATGCTGCTATCAAAAGTTGGGTCTGGAAATTTATTTTCTTCATGAGCCTATATCTCGAAAACTTAGTAAGTGATTTAAAAAATAAAAAATAGTTTTGAACATATATTTTACTTATCTACCCATACCTCGCTGGAATGCACCTTATACTAAAACACAGTGTATAAACATAGTACACATTTCACACCCCTTCTTCCCCCTTAGACTACGCCTATGACAACAAGGCGGTTGCGACACACTTTTAAGATAAAAAGTAGATCTTATATACAGAAAAGTTGGCCACCCCTGCTCTAGAGAATATAGAAAATATAATTATTTGCTATATAATTACATTCTGCATGTAATTATTCCTGAAAGAGTTTTATGAAATTGCTTGATAACTAAGGTGTGAATTTTACAAAGAATGCAGATACTGGGATACTGACATTGCAAAAGGGGCTTCTCTGTTATAATCTGTCATCTGTAGGGAGACACTACCCTCTGCTAACAAGAATTTAGTCTCAAAGTAAAGAACGGTGTATCTATAACTGGGTTTAAGCCCACCCCTCCCCAAATTGGGGATTTAGTAGGTGAAAATTTTCATGAAAATCCCCAAATTAAGCTTTGTTTGACAGTAGAAACAGTGGTAAGGAGAATAATAGCATGTATTTTATAAGATTATTGTAAGGATTAAAACAGATAAATCCCTTTGTTAGAATAATGTCCAGCACACAGACTAAATAAGTGTTAGCTATCATTGTTATTGTCGCTTTGTCACTGCTGTTGTCTGCATTGTTATTTGTTCCGAAATACATTTAGATTGATCTCTCTAAATTTCTGGCAAATTAATTATAATTTTCTGATAAAAAAATGTCCTCTGTAACTTTTCAATTACATGGTTTCCAATTACTTTTGCAAAGAACAATTCATTTTGTCCACCAGAAAAAAATCAATCTAAAGTGAAGCACGCATAAAGCCTCATATGGGCTGCAGCAAAAAACATATATCACTGCATTTTCCTGCTGATCAAGATGAAATAAAACTCAGACTCCTGATTTTTGAGTTTCAGTCATTAATGCCTGACATTCTTATCTCAGAGATAACTACCTCTTTGCAGTGTATTTTATAAGTAGGGAGGGTACTGAAGTCATATCAGATTGAAGCTTCATACCTAAACATCTTCCTACACAACTGGATTTTAACTTCTAAGAATCAAATTCCTATTTGCGAGTACCTAAGAAATATGAATCACTTTTCAGTTCACTGAATGACACAGATCTTGAGGTCTTCACGATCTAATATTCAAGCAATAACAAGTCACTTTCACATTCTAGAAAGCAACCATCCTACTCCACCAAGCAGGGGGAGTTACCCCATCATTTCCTTTCTGCTTTCAGTATGAATGAAATCAGTCCCACAGAAGGTCTTCTGTGTCCTAATGAAAATTCTAACTAATTTCCACACAAAATTAAAATTTCAGGAAAGAATTTGTTGGGTTTTTTAAAAATAGTTTTGTTGCTTTTGTCACATTTATTATACTAAAACTGTGGGAAAATAGGTCTTCTCTAGTTAGTAAAACAAAGAACATATTTTCAAATGTATGAATTCAAGAAGTTCTTCAATCTAAAGAGTTTTAAAACATTGACTTTGGGTGAACTTTAAGAAATGGCATTTAAAAACTCTTAAATATTTATTAGATGAAAGGAGAGGCAAACTGACAAATGTTGAGCATCTAAAGATGTTAGGCTCTGAAATAAGTGCTTACTTGTATAATTTGTTTGATAGTTTTTTTGTGTTTTTTTCTGGATGGCTATTATATAAAAATTACCATAAAAATAACTGTTGTTTAAATCACTTTGGATAGCACTGGAAAAATGGTAAGTGTTGACTTTAAAAAGTACTCAGAAACAGAGGGTCACTTTCCCTGATTCCTGTATTCTGTTTACCTTTCTATTTCCAAGCAGCTCTCTAACCCAACGATTACATTGTGCTTATTCGGGCTCTAGTTTCGCATGACAGATTTCGGGTGAGTTCTGCTTCATTTAGAAGATCAGCAGCACGGTGTGACGCAAGAGGAGAGACTCAATGGCCCGGACGCTGCCCAGACCTGTTGGTTGCAAGTGCTTGGTGAGATAGTTGCATGAAAACACCGGGGGGCAGACACCAGAAATGGCTTGTCTGGATGTTGTAGTGTTAGGGATGGAAGCAGCCCGTGGCCGGGTACCTCAGAGGACACTGCACACCAGAATGGGTGAGTGGCTTTCTCATGATGAGAATAGGTAACAGAGTTGGGACCAAACTCCAATCTCCTAACTTCTGACTCTGTATCCAGTGCTCTTCTAGTTTATTCACTGATGGGAGTGTTTCTCTCACCTTCAAGCTTATCTGTAACTGGAGCCAGACGCACACACAGTACGATTTGGTACCAAATTATCCTCCTGTATTCTAGCAGTCCATGGGCTCCAGACTTGACCTCTCTGCAGTGACCCAAGTGAACTTAATGATTCAGTCCTCAGAGCTCTGCTTCAACCCCCCTTACCCTATTCCACTTGAGAGGTAGGGACGCTGCTACCAGTTTCTACTAAGCACCCTTTGTGATTCAACTCCAACAACCCCCCCCCCCCCCCCGTTTAGACTGAGTAGTGCAGAAAAGCAAATCTATTGGAACTTTCAGAAATCAGCTGAGGTTTTCCTGTCACTTATCCATGTTTATGATATTTAGGTTTATATATTTAAAAGAGCAACCAATGCTCTTTAAAAACCAACCAATGCCTTTTAAATATTTTCATAGAACTTTACAACTGGAAAATAAGCAATTTTTGAGTCCTCCCAATGAAGAAAATGTAGACTAAGGAGAAAAATCTGATGTATTCAAAGTCACACTGTGATTAGTAATATAGTTGAAACATAAGCTATCATATGTCAAGTTCTGTATGTTTCCCCTACTTGTAAAGTCAACTGAACGTTTAAATGAGCAATCTAAAAGTGTAGTGTGTTTAATTTTCAGGTAAGGAAAACGAAGCCAGACTATTCAGAATTCACTGCAAATGACGACTTACTTGATATTTGAAGTATATTTATATATTGAAAGTACTATCCCTAGATGGTTGTTTTTAACAGATAAACAGAATACTAGGATGTAAGCATGAAGTTGTCCTCCCTCCCTTTAAATGTGCCATAAGAAGAATGATAAAATTTAAACTCTATAGCATAAATTGTTCTCTGTGAGCCAGTCAAACTTTACTTCTTTGTTTAATGGGTGGCCATTTTTAAACTTCTAGGGCAATAGACTTGTAGGATAACACAATAGCACCAGATGTTTGGCTTAAAACAATAAGTTGAAAGTCATCAGAGAATTTATTCTGAAACCAAGAGGTAGCTTTGATCATACTCTTGTCCTATCTAAGTCTTTTAGTATTTATCTTTGGGAATACCACTCTGGTAGAGGTGGGATGAATTGATTGGATGATGGTAGAATTTCATCAGAAGCAAGGATTCTGCTGTACCTGGCAATAACACATGTGTAAATAAAACTTACAAAGATCTCTCACTTATGAGGCTTCCATTCAAGCAGAGAGAGACTGAGGATAACAATATATATAACAAACAAGGAAAGTATATGTTAGAAAGAAATCACTACAATGGAGAAAATGTAGTGGAGAGTAAAGAGATTCCAAGTTCTGAGGATAGAGGGAAGGTTTTATTTTTAATGAAGAGGCTCAAAATTAGTCTCATTGAAAAGAACACATTTGAAAAGAAAAGAAAAAACAACATTGGAAAGTTTGAAAGATTTTGAAATTCAGATATCTTGGGATAATAGTTACTGAAGTGGTCCTAAGACTGCCACCTGCTTGACATGCTAGAGAAGCAGCAGTGGGGGTTGCATGGCTGACTGAGAATGAAAAGGGGACAGAGTAATAGGAGATGCAGTAGAGAGCTATTGGCATCTGATTACATAAGAGCATCTAGGCCAGCGCTGTCCAAACATTTGGCTTCCCCAGAAGAAGCCTTTGGCCTTCACTGAGTGAACTGGGCTTACTGTAGAGTCCTCTGACAGAGAGGAGATATGATCTTTCTTTTCCTTGATCATTCTGGGAGCTCTGTTGAAATTCAAATGTAAGAGATAGGAGGGTTGCAGGCAGCAAGGCTGGTTAGGAGAATATTGCTGTAATCCAGGCAAGACATGTCAGTAGATGGTAGGAGAGATGAGATGGTAGCAGTGATGGTGGTAAGAAGTGGGCATATTCTGAATGTACAGCCCATGTGGTCTCCTGGTAGATTGGATAAGAAGATGGGAGTCAGAGAAGTGTCAGCGTTGTTTCCAAGGCTTTTGCAGTGGACACTGGAAGGATGGAGTTTTCATCAATTGATGTAGGTAGGAAGGCTGCAGATGAAATCTTTGAAAAGGGAGAAGATAAGTCCATTTTTGGAAATGATGAGTTTACTGGGCATATTAGACATCCAAATGGAAATACGGAGTCTTGAGTTTGGAAGAGAGATCTGATTTGGAGAGAAACTTGAGACGAGACACCAAAAAGACACAGAACTGGAGAAGATTGCCACAAAAATGAGTGAAGACAGAGAAGAGATCCAAGGACTCAAGTCTGGGGCACTGTGTCTGAGAATCCAAAACAGGAACCAACTAAGGGATTTGAGCAATAATCAATAAGATGAAAGAAAAACTATGAAAATCAGATGTCTTGGAAGCCATGTGAAAAAAAGTGTCAAGAATATATGAGTGTGCAGTTGTTTCATATGATACTAAGAGGTTGAGTAAAATGGGAATTGAGATTTTTTTTATTTGTTTTGGTTTTTATTTGTTTGTTTATTTTAGCAAAGAAGTCATCAGTTAGGTGATTATACATGCATATCTAAGTTGGTCTAGAACAGTCCCAACTAATGTCTGTTGCCATAAAAATTATACTCATCTGGATGTGCACTCACTTGGGAAAAGTGGTAGGGGCCTGTGTGATGTCATTGAAGATTATTGTGAAAGATTGGAGATTTTATTGGTTCAGTGTCATATTTGAGAAAAATTGTGTGTCCTGGATATGGCCTACATTTTGTATTGGTTCAGCTAGGAGTTGTAATCCATTAAGATGAACATCACATGAGAAGGGAGAGGTAGGAGGATGATTCAGAGATGATGGCTTCAGTCTTGAGGAACCAGTAGACATGCAAAGTGAACTTATACAACACTAGGTCTGAACAGGAATGCACTAGAGGTAAGAAATTGAAATCAGAACAAAGAAACAAGACTTGAAGCAGGGGGACACAGTGCTGTAGAAATAGATAGGGCCAGGAATCACAAATTAGGGCACAATGATATTTAAAGGATAAAGTAACGAGCTAAGAATGATTAGGTTGCTAGGAAGAAAGCAAGGGCAGTATTGTCCCTTGAAGAAGGACATTTTCAAAGGGGATATTTCTAAAACCACTCAAGAATTAAATTCTCCCTGGTGGGTGAGGATATGTGTTTTATTTAAACTTATATCCAAGTGAGCAAATCTTTGAGACTTTCTGTTGTCCAGTCTGAACTTGTTTTTGTTTTGTTTTGTTCCATTAATCCTAGTGTCTTTAGTTTCTGGATTGTCACCTAATATCTGACATGTACTTCTCTTCCAAGCCATTTTAAGTTGAATCTTCAATGGGACTGTATTCATTTATTCCATCTAGGCTTCCCGACTCTTCTCTCCTTGCCTTTCTTAGCTCCAGGATGTCAGTCTTTCAGGGAAGTACCTTGGTTCCCCAGCTGACATTTCCAGAACTCCAGCTTAGATGGGACACGTAGAACCAACTGGTCTTGGAGATTGGAAATCAAATTGGTTAAGAGCTGGAAAGTCATTACTGGGTTTGGTAACCAGGACATTACTGGTTATCTTTGCAAGAGAAGTTTCAGAGAATGGTTTTGATGAGAACCCACCATATAACGTCCTAAAACAACCCCCAAAGGGAGGCCAGGAAGCAGACAGAGCAACAGTAGACAGTCCTGCAACAAATCTGGTTAAGTAAGGACATGGGCTAATCAGGAGATTGTTAGAAGTGTTACAAGAAGGATGGAAAAATATGTACTTTGTTCTGTCTTGCTTTGGGAGAAGACTGGATAGTATTTGCAAGCTGAGGGAAAGGACCTCAGATGAGGGAAATAATTAATAATTGGGGAAAGAAAATGTATTATTTATGCAGTGAGGATCTGGACAGTTGGAAAATAGACAATATCTGAATAAATGTGAGTCAAGTCATACAGCATGTAATTTGAAAATATTACAGGAAGCAAATCAAATATACTTATAATTAATTGTTGTTATAGAATAAGACTTTGCAAATTTTCAATTTACACTTTTATGAAATGAAAGAAAGGGTTCCTTCTGTTTTAACCATAGCTGGCTTTCTTTCAGTTCCTGAAATTCTCTATGCTTTGAAGACTTTTCCACCACTCTTTGCCTGCCTACTTGCTGGTCAACCGTCCAACACGATTGGATCGTTCAATCTTACCCATATTCTTAAAGCGCAGGATTTTCTTTCATGGCACTCATCATTTGTAAGCTCCCAGTGAGAAGAAAACAAGTCCATTTTGTTCTCTCCTTATCCAGGCCTATTTATTTCAAGCCTCTGCCTTCTCTCAGAGAACCATAGACCACTGGCTCCAGTTCAGTGGGAGTTAAAAGGTCAGGTTGTTTATTTAATGTTAACGCTGCTAATGAGTCATTTAAAACAGATATTTGGAAATATAAGGGAAAAAAAGAGGAAACGTAGGAAAAACCTTGGGAGAAAAGAGCTGGACATAAGTATATACAAAAGGACAGTATCAGTGAGAATGTGAAAAGAGGGAGGGTGGGGAGAAAAAAAGAGAGAAACCAAATAAAACGATTTCTACTCTTTTGTTGCGTTATGGTAAAATACCCATAATATATGTATAATATAGTTCAAATATATGTTTTTGTTTCTCTCATTTTTTTCTACTATGTATAGATCTCTGAGCAAGTGAGACATTTTCACACACTGCTATGAAAAACGACTGCTCTTGAGTTAGCGTGGCGTTCCAGCCAGTGGGGGGCAATAGAAAGATGTGGAGCTGTCAATAGGATTACCAGTGCTTTTTTGATTTTTGATCTCAATATTATAAATTGTCTCCTTTTTTTAATTCAGTTTATTTAAACTAAAAAAAAGTTTACTCATTTCTCCCACCCGCCGCCTACCACCACAGATAAGAGAGGTATATGGTATTTGTCTTTCTCAATCTGATTTAGTTCCTTTAGCACAATGCCCTTGAGGCCATTCATGTTGTAGCAAATGGCAAAGTTTTATTTTTTTTTATGGGTGAATAATATTCCATCACACACATATTTCTTTATTTATTTATCCATTGATGAATACTTAGCTTATTCCCGTATATTGGCTATTGTACATAAGGCTACAATAAACATGAAATGCATATATCTTTTTAAAATAGTGTTTTTGTTTTTTTAGGATAAATACCCAGAAGTAAAATTGCTATATCATATGGTAATTCATTTTTAATTATTTGAGGAACCTCCTTGCTGTTTTCCGTAGTGGCTGCACCAATTTACATCCTCACAAACAGTGCATAAGTGTTCCATTTTTGTCACACCCTCGCCAACACTTGTGATTTCTAATCTCTTTGATGATAGCCATTCTGGCAGTTGTGAGGTGATAGCTCATTGTGGTTTTGATTTGCATGTCTATTATGAATGATTGTGAACATCTTTTCATGTACCTACTAATCACCTGTGTGAGTTCTTTGGAAAAGTGTCTGTTCAGATCTTTTGCCAGATCATTAAATGGGTTTTTGTTTTTGTTTTTGTTTTTTTGCAATTGAGTTGTATGTTTTGTTGATATATTTTGGATACTAGCCCCAAAGTAGATGTATGGTTTGCAAATATTTTCTTCCATTCATTAAGTGGTCTTTTCATTTTGTTGATAGTTTCCTTTGCTGGGCAGAAGCATTTTAGTTTAATATTGTCTCACTTGTTTATTTCTGCTTTTGTTGGCTTTGCTTTTGGTGTCAGATTTAAAGAAAAAAAATCTAACTTAATTCCAACACTGTCTATCTGGACATAATGTCAGAAGCACAGGTTAAAGGCTCAGACCCACAAGATTGCCCTACCCTCCTTCAAATGCCAGTCTCAAGCAGTTGGCCTCCCTGGTTACCCACAACTTTTGATCAGCTGGCTATAAATCAGAGGTTCCTATGTCCTGACCCCCTGACCCCCCCCCCCCATGCCTTTGGGTTCAATAAGTTTGCTTAAACAGCTCACAGAGCTCAAGAACTACTGTATTTACTAGATCACTGGTTTATTATAAAAGAGTATCTAACTCAGCCAACAGCCAGGTGGAAGAGATGCGTAGGGCAAGGTATGGCAAAGTGGGGGCAGTTTCTTTGCCCTCTCCTGGGGGCCACCTCCCCACATCTGCAGGTGCTCACCCATGCAGCAGCTCTCTGAACCCGATCCTCCCTGGTTTTTATGGAAACCACAGAGGCGTGATGGATGAAATCGCTGGCCGCTGGCCATTGACTACTCTCCCCTCGCCCCAGAGGTCACAGGAGAGGACTGAACCGAGTAATGGTCTTGTCGCGTGATCAGTTCCCCTGGCGATCCGACCCCCATCCTTAGGTGAAGTTCAAAAAGTCGCCTCATTAACATAACACCCGATCCATTGTAGTTCTCATCACTTAAGACATTCTAAGGGTTTTTAGGAGTTCTGTGCTCCTAAGAGGGAGAAAGACCAAACACATATTTCTTATTAGAAATCACAATATCACATAAATACAATGGCATTAATTAGAATATTTCTAAATCTGTGTGTGCATAAACAAATCATGGATTAGGACTAGTGAAGTGTACAACAGTTATTTCCTACAAATGGCTGCCCAATTCATTGATTCCCAAATTATACAACCTTAATATTCCATTTTTCCTGGGCAAACTATTGTATCGGTAATTGTTTTTTCTTTGGTTTCCCTACTTATCCTTTATAAGTAGCACTAATTTTTTTGAATGTTTAACCATATCTTGAGGTTCTGCTACTTCAAACCCTTGCTATTCTATTGCATTCAGAATTAAACACCAATTTTTTTTTTGCAAGGCCACAAAGATCCCACAGGACCTGAACACCTAGGTCCTAGGACCGCTGTGCTTCCACAGATACATGCCTTTAGTATTCTCCTGCCACTCCGCCCTAAATATTCTTAACTGTATCAATCTTGTTGGCATCTCAAGGCCTTTGTGATGAGCTGTTTCCTCTTTCTGGAGTATTATTTCTTCTGTCCGAATCACTTGTTACCTCACTGAGAAGGGCATTGTACCCTGCTAAAATCCTCTCATTCCAGTCATTCTGTGTTACTTCTTCATAGGATTTGCCACCATCATACATTATCTACGGACTTACTTTTTATTATCAGCTCCTTGTAAGATTCTTGAGAAAGGGAACCTCATTATTATTTTTTTGTCACTGTCCCCCAGTGGCTAGAACAGTGCCTATTGTATAATATGAGTACTTGTTGAACAAATGACTAAATCTGGGTTTGCATTACGGCTAACAGGCCATCCATGGATCACTCCACATCCAGATGAGTTGGCAGGATAATTTAAATTGAAACTGGAAACGAAGGCCAAAAAAATAGGAGGACTAGTTTGGTTTGGATCAAGACCCAATGGAACATTCTGAGTAATTCTAATGGTGTGTGTGCATGTGTGCATGTGTGTGTGTTTAACTTTCAGACACTGAATGTAAGTGGCAACAAGCCACCCTGTCTATGACATTATTGATTCCAATTTTTCTGCCTTCCCTCGTTTGACGCTGTTTCAAGTCAGAAGAAAGGAAATAAAAAAATAGGGAGCAATTGTAAAGAAGGACAGCGTGGAAGGGCCAAGAGCCAAAAAGCGGTGAGAAAGGAAATAAGGCATATGTGGACTGCCCACCCATTTGCAAGTTTACCATTTGCCTGGAGGTTAGATTGCTTATCAGATGAAATACAGCTGAAACTGAATTTTCTCTGTGACTAACTTTCATGCGGAGCGAGGAGGTCGCTATGTGCTTAGTTACTGTTATTATTCAACTTGATTTTTTTTTTCAAGTCATCATATTTTCTGACTCAAAATTTTCTCAGGCTTATGATGCACGAAAGAGTTTCTTAAACTGCATAGACACGATGCATGGGAAAGCCCATGGCTAATTTAAGTACAGTAATGTGGAATTTTATCATTCTTATTTTTTCTCAATAATACAAGGGCATGATGAAGGAAATCTCTTACATTGATCTCAGAAATATTCATATTTTTTGGAAACCAGGGGAAATGTCTGCATAAGAGAACTTCTGTTCAGAGGTAATCGCCAGCATAGCACAGGCAATTGCTGAACTTACTAGTTGTAGCAAATTATATACTTAAAGCAGTGATTGCTTCTGTTTTATGCTCAGAGTAAATGTGTAGGTCATGCTCACATAATGTTCAATGAACATTCTAATCAATTAAACTAATGATAAGAAAATAATGATCTGAATTTTGAACTTTCTTTAAGAACTGTAACATGTAAATAGATTAGTGTTTAACTAAAATGAAATCAACTGTTTAATATTAACTCAAATTAAATGATCTTGAGAAATTGTACTACTTTACTAAATGCCTTCTGAGAAGCAAGGCATGTGATGAATTGATAAGATTGCTAGCATGATGGGTCAGTGCACTAGATGGCACTAATTGTATGCCTTTTATGTATTATAAAACCACATTGCGTGTGAAAAAAAGAAAGTACCTCTCACTTGAAATGTTTTTATCAGGTACACTTTATGAAGTATCTTTGATATGTTATTTGTAATTTCTCATTACAGCTTTTCAGATCATCAGGAAAAAAAAAAGAATTAATTACAGCCCCTTTGATATTAAGTGAAATTCAAATTGAAAATATAATTCCTGGATTTTTTTTCTAACCCCCCAAAACTAATTTACTCTCGGCAAGCTGCAAAAGTATTCTAGTACAAAAGGATTAAGTGATTCTATTCAAGTGAAAACTTCTATACCAATTACATGGTTTTCCATGAACTTTACTTATCAAAAAGATTAAAGTCTCAGAAAATAAATAAATTCTTCAGATTTTCTAAACAAAGTCTAAACCTTAAAGCATAACAGAAATTCTGGGCTCTGCAAAATTCTTTCCTTGTGGTTTTTAAGTACACAAATGGAAAAAGGGAGAAGGGAATAAAATCTTGTTATTTAAGGAACAAAGCAAGACTATAAATAAGACAATTTCCAAAATAAGCAGTTTTCAATTAAGTTACCTGGCATTTAAAGACAAACTTAACTAGTACTGTATTATACTAAAAATAAGGAAGGCAAAAATTATTCATACAATTAATGTGTAGCTAATTTAAAATAAGTAAAATATTGATGTTAGGCCCAGGTCATGGAGTCAATTATGAATCCATTAGGTTTATTTAAACTTTCATATAATGTAAGTTTTTTAATCAAACAGAAAAGTACCTGCTAAGAGTACAATTTTCCTTGACTAATTTGGTCATTGCCATAGTGAGTATATAATCATGGATAGTAGTTTGTTACTGTATATACATACCTATGGCAAAGTTTATAAATTTGACACAGATAAGAGATTAACAAAAATCACTAATAACAAAATAAAACAGTTGTAACAATATACTGTAATAAAAGTTACGTTAATGTGGCTTCTCTCTTTTTTAAAGGTTTCTTTTATTGTTCTTGACAGAGACAGAGAGAGACAGAGAGAAGGGGGAGGGCCCAGAGCCGTCTCCATGGTTGAATATCGTCAATTTTCGACATGGTTTTGTTCCACACAGGTGGGCGGGGCTGCGCAGGGCAGGAGCTGGGCTGGGGGCCTCCCGCATGGGAAGCTCACCCCAATTCAGCATATGGGTCTGCACGGGCCGGGACTGGGACTCGATCCTTGGTCCCCGGGGCTGCAAAGCGAGTACTTAACCCGGCTGAGCCATCCCCGCTTCCTCGGTTTCTCTCTGATAACTGAACTGATAACCAAGATGGTTACTAAGTGACCAGCAGGCAGGTGACTTGGACAGAGGGATGACTCACAGCCTGAGCCAGACAGGTAGGGATGTCGTGAGGTTTCATCACACTACTACAAATGGTGTGCAATTTAAAACCAGTGAATGTTTACTTCTGGAATTTTCCATTTAATATTTTCCAACCATGGTTGACCATGAGCAATAGAAACCAGAGAAAGCGAAGCCATGGACAAGAGGGAACTACTATATGCACACACAGGCACACGATTAAAACTGAGTGAGATTTTCCCAACATTTTCGTTCTTATCAAGCATTTGGTAAAATCTGTTGATCCATAGGAAGTTTTAACAACTTGTTCTGTACAAAGTATTTGTTTGTTTGTTTGTTTGTTTAAATTTTCAGGTGAGAAGATGGTGGTGGTGGTGGTAGGAAGGAAGGGAGAAAATGGTGGGAATGATGAAAGAAGGGAAGGGTGATGAAGATGAGGAAGAGGATCCATAATTCAGATGACAATTTAACAGTGTCTTTTTGGATTGGAAACCTCCATTGATATACTGCTGTGACTCTGATCAATATTGATTCCAAATTAATTCACACTTATTTGTGCTAGATTGATTTTTTTTAATTTTAGATAAATGAGTTCAATGCAAAATACAAATCACCTCTCTTTTGATCTTCCAAACTTCATCACTTGATTTCTTATTCTTTCTCTGTAATTGTTCAATGTTCAGTGTTTTGAAAAGTACCAATTTTTTATTTTAATGGTTTTTATTTTGCTAATGATGGGTCTCTGCAAAGGCAAGGATTTCATTCCATCACTAAAAATGTATGCTATCAAATGTACCTTATGAGTTACAAAAATGATGGAAGAAGTTTCAAAAGGTACTCTAGGTCTGAATGCTACCTAGATAATCCCTCCAATACTTAGAAAACTTGTGCTGTAATTACTTCCTTCCTCACATGACCATGTATGAGGTTCTCCTTGTTTCCTTAGTGCTATGTTGAGGCCGACTCCCCAAATGTCCAGCACAGCCCTATAGTCTAGTAATTTTCTCTTATTTTGAAGATGGTTCATTTTATTTTTATTCTCTTCCAGAAACAAAAATTAATGATTTTTAAGAGACATAATCTCATTTATGTGAATTTGGAAGCATTTCATTGTAAGACATGGCAGAAATATACTAAATTGGTCATATAGATTACTTTCATAATTCAAACATTTTTGCATTTTGAAACATGTGCAGTTACATTATTCAAAGTAATTCATAAAATTAGAATGTATAAGCAAACAAACAGGTTGATTGTTCATCTTACTGAAGGAGTCTATTATTTAGTAGAAGCCTTTGATTTTCTTTTAATGATTTTGATACTTTTTCATGCGTAGCACTATTGAGTAAATAGTGGAACACACAAATAATTTTAGTTTTCAAAATATTGTATTAGGTTCCCATCCCATTTGTCATTAGGAAGACATTAATGCATATGAGCAAATACAGATTATGCAGTTTAGAGGGAAAGTCAAGGACTAAACAGTATGTTTTTACATAATAATATTGGCATGGGAAAGTCATTTTTCTGGATTAAGATGGAAGAAATATATCTCTTTAACTGCCAGCTTTGGAGACCAAAAAATGGGCACTTTACCATCTCTCTGTGCTGAAATTTCAGAAGGGGCCCTCCGTGAATGGCAGCATCTTGGCCCTTAGTTGATGCGGGCAAGCTCCCTGACTTGGCCTTCAGTGAGTGAGCAAGAGTTTGGAAAACTGTGATGAAAGATGGAGAGAATTCTTCAGAGGTCAGTGGGAGGAGCAGAGAACCCATCCCTCGGGCTGACTTTCCCTTATGTATCTTAAGGCTAATGAGCCAAATAGACAGAACAGGCTCCAGGTGTCTTTTGTAATAAAATTTTACGTAGCTCTTACAGCATTAAAGCCAAAGCTGATGTCCCTGATGCCTTACCTAGTGAGTAAGGGGCCCTGACTTTGTCCTTCATACCCGTCTCCCTCTTTCTACAGTATCCGTACTAGGTTACACATGACTTAAGAGTGTACAGACAAGAGATTTCAAGCATTAGTGAAGGTATTCAGTGGCGGAAGTGAATCTTTACATGCCCAAGTGTCTGAAATGAGATTAACTGCAACTTTCTAAAAACACCAAGAGCTAGTATTTATGTACTTGTATTTATGGGAGCTATGAAAGAGGGGGAGCTTTGGGTGTGAGATGTAGTTCTATGTTGGGGTTCAGGGTGCTGAGTGTAAAAATGGAACACTAGCAGTAGTCATTGTAGCATGGCAAACAGGCTTACATATTACCTTGAAACTCTTCATTTTTCAGTAGCAGCACACATACACACTCGTGCACATGTGCCCACATGTGAAGTCTGTTGTTTTTATATTCTAATGTGTTTGAATCAACTTCTCCTGTTGGCATGTTTAACCTGCCCTCTTTATAGATCATCCAAAGATGACTTTTACGCTAGTTCCCATCAGCTTAAATTCCTTTCGTGGTAGTAAGGTGAAATTACCAAGAATTTGCTTGTTTGCAGGATGACTAGAAAGCATTAGTCAGGATTAATCAGAAGCTGCCTGGACGGGGGTGGGTAGGCAGCACAAGAGAATCAAAATTTGAGAAGACTTCGGCCCTGCACAGGATTTGTGGCCCTGCCCTACAACCCTGGGACAATGACTATTAGTCTCTGAGCTCTGCCTTCTACCTGGAAAGTTCCAAGACTTCTATAGCAGCATCCTCACCTGTGTCCCGTGTTTGTGCCAGGGTCACTTTCTAAATGAGGCTGACCAGGACATGCAATTCAGAACCTCCCCTCACCCCTCATCTCACCTCCCAGAGTGCCTGACCAAGCAGTATTGTTTTCCTCCGTAGCATCTCTCACTTTCCAACATGCCAGACACATTTACTTGTTTTTCTGACTTACAAGTGTTCACAATTTGTCTCTTCCCACTGAAATGGAAGGTCTTGAGGGTAGAAATGGCTGACATTTTTGTGCATCAGTGGATCCTGAAAGGCTAGAACAGCGCCTGGCATGTAGCGGGCACCAGGACAGTCATGAAGCATAAAGAAGGCTCAGCACACACAGCATCCAAAGCAGAACCATTTGCTGGCACTGATTCTGCCACCTTGAAGGGCCCACCGTCATCACCAAAATGAGGGGGATCAGGCAGGTTCTTTTAAGCACTTGAATTCTTTGATTTTTCTCATCATTGGCAAAATATCAGTGCTCCAAATGCATTTCTGAATTTCTGGATCTGTTCTATGGAGACTCTAACTGTGAAGGTTAAACAAGAATTCCAAATAAAACAGTGGTTTTAATAAGTGCAAATACTATTTCCGGATATCTAGTAACAACCCACATATTTGTTTCAGTTGAATGCGATTGGAAACTCATCATTTCTGTTGATGAGGAAAAACAAATATTTATTTGTTAAAAGGGAAGATAGCCAAATATATATTCCTTCAAATATTTCTATAGGCTACTTAATTTATTCACTATTAATTTACCTTTGATAAGATGATTATTTTTTAATTAATTTTTAAACATTCTTTGGAAAATACTGATTTCTATACCAAGTCATTAATGTATAAATTAGTATATCACAACTTACATGCTCATTTTAGATCTTTTGTTAAAGAAACACACTATAGGGTCTTTGATCTGTTCAAACCCCATCGTTCAAATTAGCACATGCCCATTACACAGAGATATCTATTATGTCAGTTATGATACAGATATTTTATTCATTTTATAAGTACTTACTAAGTTCATACTGAGTGTGAAGCACAGTATTTTGTTCTGGGAACTAAATAGTCAGCCTGTCTGTCTTCTAAAATACATAGAGCATGACTTGGTAGAACAGGGAAGTAAATTGGGCCAGGAAAAGCCGTTAGTTTCTCCGTATTTATGGATCTTTCTAATATTCTCAGATAACTAACACTATCACTACACCGTATGGGATCCTAGAACTAACCTAGGTGTCTTCCAAGTTACTAAGATCAGGACTCTGGCCCCGATATTCAGTATGGATTTTCCAAGGTCATGTACTTAATTAGTGCCGGGCATAAAATGGGAATATAGAAGTCCCATGGTCAGTTAAGTGAAAAACTGTCCCATCTCCTGAAGGGATGGGGTACTGAATACAAAATACGCAGATAAACACATTTACATGTGTGCCCTCTCCCAAATGCCACACACAAAAAGCCGTAAGTCACACACACAACAAACTTTTGTGTGAGTCGTTCTTTGCGACTCTGTCTTCATTCTTCCTTGCAGATTTGGTAAACGTCTGTCATATAGTTCTATTCACTTCTGATTTAGCATGTGGAGTTGACTCATAGTCAAAATGTAAATACAGCCTTCAGAAGAGCACATTTTCTATGTAGGTCACAGATTACTTTGTGGAAAGGCCATTTAAAAAAGAGATGGCTCTGAGAGCATGGCCACGGTGATAAGCTTCAGTGCTTTTGTGACAAGCAGGACCTTGACATTGTGTGCTCTCACCAGTAGAGACTGACCTGACCGGGAGAGGCGACAGACCCTGCCTTGGAGATGTATTGCTATCTAGATCATAGTCGGAGCTCTAAAAGTCACCATGTCACTGCTAGAAGACTCATCGCAGTCAGAGTCATCTCTATAACCTCCTGGAAGCGGTGTATGTCCCAGAAGTATCTGCTAAAAATAACAGTTGAATCCCCGGTTTTCTAGTTCTCCCCACAAAACATTTTCACTCTTTAACCTTATTCCATCACCTGCCTCTCATTTCCCAATTCTATTACTCACTATGGTTCATTCTCCCCATTCAAAAAAAATCATATATACTAAAGAACACATATCAAGAAGCATAAGGCCTAGGTCCCTAACAATGGATCTCTTTAAAAATCGATAGTTTCCTTCAAACTTTATGTAAACAGTTGGACCGTGTGATTATCTACATATTGCTGTCATCTGAACAGAATTTCGAAATACTCAGTTTTGAAAAAAAAAAAAAAAATG
>PVKE010035162.1:0-17018 GCA_004027555.1 Craseonycteris thonglongyai | reverse complement strand
TGTCTCTCTCTGTCTCTGTTTCTCTCTGTCAAAAATCAATAAAATAAATCTTTAAAAGCTACCCTTTATTGTGGCCCAGAACATCCTAATGCATACAAAAATAAATCACAATTTTTATAAATAAAGAGTAAAAATATAATTTCTAATAAAGTATGTTATTGTATCTTTACTCCAAGAAGAAGTCTTATTCCTAATAAAAAGAAAACAGCTAAAATAACAATAAGGCTCAAACTGGATTTTTAAAGTAATAACAAAATCATATATATTAATATTCAGTTATATTGCACCAGTAAGTTATATTTTCTAAGGCTCAGAAAGACATGGAGATGTAGTTTAAAATGATCTGCTATTTTGCTGTATTACATGAACTAAAGAATAAGGGTAAATTGTGTTATGTTTGCTTAGAAGAACATCAAATAACCTGGGGACAAGGAAAGTAAAATGTTTCCATGAACTTTATATGCAAACATAAGTGGGCTTATTGTCATTTTTTCATGCAAGTACACATCTTTTATATCATTTGAAATTCGTATTTTCCAATAATTTCTACTATGCTACAAAAAGGCCATTAATGCCAAACAATTTCACATAATTATTGGATCCTGGTTTTCTATTGAGAATCTTTCTTTCTATTAGATCTTCCTTCTCTAGGAACTGAACTTTCTTCATGGGTCAGTATAACTATCCACAATTTCTCATTGTTATTATAGCATAAATTTCATAAAATGTCTTCCAAAGTAGAAGGAAACGTTGGGTACAGAGCATGAGACATCAAGTCTGCATGAAGTCACAAGCGTAGCAGCAGGACTCTGAGTGCCAGGGGTCGAAGTAGCAAGAGGGAAGAACGAAGAATGATGACAAAGAAAATGAGAGAGAACAAGACAAATCCTTTTACATGGCAGCATTCAAGAAGTAAGGGTCAATTTAAACAGTAAACACAATAAAATTCTCAAGACAAAAACTAATCAAGTTTGTGGAACTTTTCTGAATAAAAAAAGTCACCTTAATTCTTTTTCTGACTCATATTAAGACTAGTGTAATGATTCATGGAACATGAAACCTAATTGCATTTTGGAGCCTGAAAACTTCATTTTGTTGACCAGAAGATGGCGCCATTACATAAAGAATTGCAAAAAACTGCAGGCCAAATACAACTATGATTTCTCTCTATTGTATCATAATTTTAAAACATTTTGTGACATACGATTAATCTGAGTATCATTTTGTTTTTAACAATATAAAGAATGTAATGTGTTTTCACTTCATCTATGCAAAAAAATAATATATTTGACGATTAGCACTGGTTAAATAATCAGACTATGGAAAATGCATAGCTCTGTCCTCAATGTGTGAATTCTATGAAGAGACACATCTGTAAAGTAGAACAAGATGTTACACATCTGTACTGTAGAATTAGAAGCACATTGGTTACCTTGGACCTAGGCAAATTTCTACATGCTGGTAGCATTGGAACTACTATACTCTAACATTCTCATTTGAGATTTGGGATTCTTATATAATGGATGATCTGGGGGGATATTTTTAAACTAGGAGGCACACTAATTTTTTAAATCCATAATATACCATCTATCAACACCACTATCATTATATCTATTAATAATAATTCTTCTGGGGATGCTGGGATAGCTCAGCCAGTTGAGCATTTGTCTTGCAGCCCAGGGTCCGAGGATCGAGTTCCAGCCCAAGCCTGTCTGAACTGGGGGCACACCCCAGCTCAGCTCTTACCAGGGCAAGCTTCCTATGTGAGAGGCCCCAGGTTTGGCTCCCACCCTGAGTGTGCTTCCCATATGGCAGACCCTTGGCCAGTTCCTGCCCTGTGCAGCCCCGAGTCCACCTGTGGAATGAAACTATGTAGAAAGCTGATAACATGAAACCATGGAGACTGCCCTGGGCCCTCCCGCTTCTCTCTGTCTCTTTCTGTCTCTCTCTGTGTCAAAAACAATAACAACAACAACAACAAAATCCTTTTCTACAACTCTTTAAACTTTAACAATGTTTTCCCAATTTCTCTTAAATACTGTTCACTATTATCTATACTTACCCAGAACAAGAGACAAACAGAAAAGTAAAATGTCATATGCAACCAAGTAAGGTCACTTACACAGAAAGTAGCAGAGACTGAGTGAGACCCACAGGCGAGTTTCCTAACTTACTGCCTAGGCACAGTCCACTGGATCCCTCAGCTGGCACCACGATTTCCACCATTCAACACTTACTTGAAACAAATTAGGAAACTGAAGCAATGAGCACTTTTCTGATGTTTCAGTTTTGGTAGGGGTCATCAGTTGTGTGTCAAGATTATAGCACCCCAATTGAAATCCAAAGCAACTTCCGTTTGTTTTCAAACTTAACAGCACATTAATATCACCCAGTGGGGAAGCTGGGATGGCTCAGTGGGTTATGTAAGTGCTCACTTTGCAGCCCTGAAGCCTGAGGATCAAATCCCGGGCCCCGTGCAGCCAGACCCATATGCTGAACTGGGTTATGCTCCCAGTTCAGTTCTTGGTGGGGCCTATGCGGGAGGCTCCTGGCCAATTTCTGTCCTGTGCAGCCCTGTGCCCACCTGTGGAGTAAAACTATATGGAAAAGTAATGCTGTCAACTATGGAGACTTCTCTGCCCCCCTACCCCGGTCTGTCTCTTTCTCTGACAAAAAAACAAACAAACAAAAAATGATAAAAATAAATCTTTAAAATATCACCTGGGAAGTTTCTAAAATCCTAATACCCAGGCTGAGTTTCAGACCAATTAAGCAGAATTTCTGGGGTGGGACCCAGGCATTGGTTTTAAGGTTTCCAGGTGATCGCATTGCGCAGAAAATTTGAGAAGCAGGGTAATAAATATAAAAATTACTTGACATCTGGAGCATTCCTACTCCAAATATGGTCACTGGATGAAAAGCCTTAGTTAGTATCACAGGGGAACTTGCTGGAAATGCAAATTAGGGGTCCCATCCTCGATCGACAGAACCATGAACTAGGCATGTAGCCCAGCAATCTGCTTTCATGCTAACCTGTCATGCTAACCTCAGGACCTATTTCTGCCTCCTTTTATTACTGACAAGTGGTGACTCCATTTGCACAGGGATAGAACTTCTTCATTACCTCATTGACAGTTTTATTCTGGAAATCGACTCATTTTTTGCTTTTTACTACCATTGCTAAACAAATAGACACATTCTGTTTGACACTGAGTCACTTTTTCCTTCAGTGTTTGCTCCCCTTGCTGTCTACAATATTAATGCTTAGAGGGATGGGTTAAAAAAAAAAAATCTAGCAAAGGAAACAAAAAAGAGGAGTGAGAGGGGGCACTCCAAGATTTACTGGTGCCCTGAACTCAGAATACTATTCTACTTTTAGGATTCTCCACGCCATCTAATATACACCCTGCATATACTAATGCTAGCAATAAAATTCATATCACTTGTAAGATAGCCAGAATATTCAGGAAATAGCCATGATCTTAAGAAGCAACTTGACATTTAACCAGTCTTATTTTTTGGTTTGTTCATTTATTTTTGTTGTTGTTGCTGAGTTTTTGTGTGGCTCTGTTGACTACCCTTCCCTAAACAAACAAAAGGTATAGTCACTGGAGTTGGAGAGATTTGAACTCTGGTTTCACCCCTTCCATGATGCGTATCCTTGGGCAAGCTGCCTAAGTTTCTATTCTTATCTCTGACACATTTATGGGCTGCTCTAAGACAAGAGACACTCCATGTCCTAACCTTAAGATTAGCCCTATTTCTAACACTAATCCTAATGCTAACACTAACCCAAACCCTAACCTCAAACCTAAGAGTAACCCTAACCCTAGCAGTAATCCTAACCCTACCCCTAATCTTAGCCAAAGCCCTACTCCTGACCCTAACCCTAACAGTAACCCTAACCTTACCTTTAACGTTGACCTTAATATTAGCCCTAATCCTAATAGGAAGCCTCACCTTATCCCTATTACAATTCCTAAACAGTGCTTCACACTGGTTTTGGCACATAGGCGAGATCAGCGAGGTGCTGGAGACATGCTGGACTAGCTGGAGTGGCTACTGTGCCAATCTCCTCCCTACTCTACATTCAGTGACTTCAGGTTGTTCGTTTGAAACTGGCTGTAGGGAGAGTATTTACACCATGGAAATTGACAAAAGGTATATACAAATAAGAGTTTTTATTCTTTAGGAAAGTCATTTATTAAACATTTACCAGCACGTCACTGGAAGGCATTCTTTTTATGGTGATTGGTCTCCCGGTGGTGTGATTTAGGAGGCAATTAGCTTTTCTCTGATGAAGCAAACAGTAATAGTAAAACATAGCCCAAAGTCCTGATATGAGTGGAAGAATTCCCGGAAAGCCCTTCCCTGCCATCCTCTCACACCGTATATATAGCCCCACAATTTCTGTTAAACTCACAAACCCACAGAAAACATAACACTAAGTTATGAGCAGACACTCACCTTTCATGGTGTTAGTTCTCCAAGGCTTCTCATTTTCAAGACAAACTGACAAAGCACAGGGCTCTGAAGTAAGCCATTGAACTAATACCGAGCATCTGTTGGATGTCAGGCCTTCTAAGGATGGAGATAGTTAAAATAAATAAGGCCCATACCTCAAGGGGTTATCTTTAGCAATTGAAAGGAAACAAGTAAACAAGCTGACAAAATTATAATAATATTAGATAATAGTAAATGGTACGATAAAAAATAAAATAATTTAAAGTGGTAAAGAGTAACTAGGGCAATGGGGTTGCTTTAAGTAGGTTGATTAGGGAAGGCCTCTCCAAGGGGAAAACATTTGAGCTGAAATTAAGAAGACGGAGCATTCCAGGTGGAGAAGAGCAAGGGCAAAGGCCCCGAGGCAGAGTAGACTTACTGGGTTGAAGAACAGAAAGTCAGAGGGACTAAAGTGCTCTGAGTTTTAGAAGAAGGTCATGTGACATGGTGGGTAGTACAGCTAAGCAGGGGCCAGATCATGTTAGGCCCTTTAGATGCTAAGAAGTCTGCCTTTTATGCCAAGTGCAGTAGAAAATTCTGAACCTTAAGAGGAATTTGGTGCAACAGGGAGAATGGCTTGTTCTGATGTAAGCTGTAAAGGATCACTCCGCTCTACAGAGAATAGTTTGTAGAGAATCAAAAGTGGAGCTTAAAGACCAGTTCCGTGGATACTACAGTAGTCCAGGCAAGGATAATAAATGGTTAAGACTATGGTAAAGGTGGCAGACATGAAGAAAAATAGCAGATTTGGGATAGAGTTTTTATTACTTTTATTGGGATGACATTGGTTAGTAAAATTGTATGTTTTAAGTGTACAATTCTGTAATACATCATCTATATATTGCATTGTGTGTTCACTACCCAGAGTCAGTTCTCCTTCCATCACCATATGTTTGATTCTCTTTACCCTTTTCTACCCTGCCCTTCTCCTCTTATGCCCTGGTAACCACTAAACTGTTGTCTGTGTCTTTGAGTTTTTACTTCTTTGTTTATTTGTCTTGTTTGTTTTGCTTTCTGTTTTATATCCTGCATATGAGGGAAATCATGTGGTTTGCAACTTTTTCCGAATTACTTCACTCAGCATGATAATCTCAAGACCCATCCATGTTGTCGCAAATGGCAGTATCTAATCTTCTCATATGGCCGAATAATATTTTATTTTGTATATGTACCATATCTCCTTTATCCAGTCAACTATCAGAGGACACTGGTTGTTTCCATTGTCTTGGCCACCATAAATAATGCTGCAATAAATACAGGGGTATACATATCTTTACAGAATTAAACCGTTGTCTAAATTATCAAACTTAAGTCTCAGGCTTAATAAATTTCCTTAAATAAATCATTTTTAAAAATTTTTCTATTATTATTTTTACATATGTGTATGTATATGTGTGTGTATGTGTATATGTATGTGTATATATATATATATATATACACACACACACACATACAAATATATATATATATATTTTTTTCTTTACCTATTTCTAGGTTTGTTCTAGGAGGCATTAGAAATGGAGAAAAAAATAGTTTGGAAGCACAAGTTTCAATATTGCAATATTCACCATGCTATGTGCTGGAAAAATGAATTTTATGAGAGGTTGTTAATGGTTATATTAAGCCACAGTGTATTTCTCATTGACTCACACATGTATCTTTTGCATCCAGTATTCCACCAAAAATGCTTATATTAAACAATTGGCACTTCACTGTTTAGTTGTGTGACAACTTTACAGAAGTTTGTAATGCTAAAAAGCTTTTCTTTCTTAATGCTCTATATTCTCTCTCTTTTTTTTAATGTTTTGAATTAACTTTTTTTTTTTATTGTTTTTGACAGAGAGAGAGAGAGAGAAAGAGAGAGATACAGAGATAGAGAGAGAACTGAACTGGGGGAATTCCCCAGTTCAGCATATGGTTCCGCACGGGCCAGGGCCGGGATTTGCTCCTCGGTCCCCAGCGCTGCAAAGTGAGTGCTTAACCCACTGAGCCATCCTGGCTTCCCCTCTATACTCTCTTTAAAACTCTGTTTCATGCTTCTACCTGCATGCATGCCCTTAATCTACTTCTGGATTCAACTACTCCTAGAAAGCAATGACTTCTGGACATGTGTCTCTAACCCTGATGTCTTCTTTGAACTTCAGACTTCTTTATTCAATTGCCTCCAAGACTCTTTTACTTTGGCTTGTTGTATTCAAATTCAACACATTCAAAATGAACTCTTATTCAGTGTTTAATATTCACTTCTAGACTATCCTGGCTAGACTAAACTCTCTTCCATTATATTTCCATGATATGATGTAGAAAGACAGCATAGTACTGTCATCATTGGCTGATTCTTCTAGGACAGAGTAGATGCTCAATATAAATTTATGGAATTTATGACTGAATCCTAGATTAGGAGGTACAATAGAAAATTTGTTATAAATTATTGCCCTTTAAATTTCCTCTTGTACTTGTGTACTTTGGAACTACTGACTGCTAGTCTCTTACTGATGACGAAACTGAGGCTCAGAAAATATAGTACATTATTAAATTTCACAGTCACATTGTTGGCAACAAAGATTTAAACTCATGATATTACATAAAATGCTGCTGCTATGTATATTTTTGCATATTCACATTTATTGACAATTCTTAAAAGCATAAGATACTATTGCACTCTAAAAATCAGTGCTTAGATTTAAGTGCTTTCAATGTCATGTTTAATTTGCTTTATTGATCTTACAAAGAGGAAGAGATTAGTTTTGTTGGTTTTAGCTCCCCAGACGACAGAAACAAAAATAGGGAAGAAAAAAGAAAAAAAAAAAAAAAGAGTTCTCCTACTCTGGGAGGAAAAAACTAGACAGGAAGAAATGCTAATAGGAAAAATAATACCCAATGCTGCCATTTTAAGTTGCCGTAACGATTTCTCAGTTTTGTACATATCTTAGGGCATTGTTTTTCTATACAAGCACTGGCTTCTTTAGACCAAGCTAGTCATGTTTCTTCTAGCTCTGGGCTTGATAATTAGTGAATTTTTAACTTTATTTCTAAAGAAAATAATAAAATATACTTGCCAGAAAACATTCACTTCTTGCCTGAAGACATTCTTCAGATTTCTCATACAGGCTGTGGTTTAGACTCACCAAGCTCTAGTAGATTGCTTCTCTTGGTCCCCTTGGCTCCCTCTCAGATAGCTTTCTGCCCATAACCTAGCTCTAAGTGGTGTTCTGGCTGAGGCTTGTGGGAGACAGATGCATTTGTCTCCAAAATAAATGGACAATGTAATTGTTTAGAGAGACACAATCATTTATTTATTTATTTATTTATTTATTTATTTATTTATTTATTTATTTATGTTTAGTTGTAAGTGCCAGGGCAAAATTAGATGGCTCTAAACTAGTTAATACTTTTGTTATAATTTAGGATGAGAAATGAGATGGTTGGGGTAAGATGAGTACATAAAAGGAAATCAATCAGACAGGAAAATGGAGCATGGAGGAGGAGCTCTTTTCCCACTTTTGCTTCCTCCCAATCCTCTCTTATTAGAGTTGATTCTATTGAGGGTCATCCAATAAGGTGACCAGATTTTAACATTGGTAAAGCAGGATACCATTGCCCGGGGGGAGGAGGTTCTTGATTAAAAATTTGGTCTATCTCCCGCAGTTCCCTAGCTTGTCGTGCATTCTTTCCAAAAATTGGGACTTTTTAAAACGCCACGGGATGCGGGACAAATTGTTAAAAATCAGGACTGTCCCACCAAAAGCGGGACGTCTGGTCACCTTAACTAGAACCAACATATCAAGATGTGCTGAGTTGTTTATGGAGATCAAAAAAGAATGCTATCTTTACTAGTTTCTTAATTTAAAGGGACCCAAAATGAGATTTTGATATTTAGAAGTTTGGTAGTTCTGAGCCTCGTGGAATTTTTTAAGAAAAAGAGTTTTCTTTGTTTTTTTGGGTTGTTTTTTTTTTTTTGCAGAATTTTGATATCTATTTCTCATCCATAAAATTGTACTACAAAATTAGTTGTTAATTTCCAAAATTTTTAGAGGAACATTAAGGATAATGATAATGGTCTATCTTCAAACAGAAGTGCACATATTTACTTTATTTATAAATTTCAGTTTTTCTTATTAAATCTTTGGCCTGAACTGCCAGAGTGCCATGACTATTTTCACCTTAAAAAAAATCACTTATTTATAGGAGTAAGAAGTAAAATAACTCTTGGGAATGAAAAGTTAGCTCTTGAGTGATTTTTTTTTATTCTGAAAAATCAGCTTATAAATGATTAGAACAGATTACTAGAGTACGTATTTCCAGAGTTACAAAAATTTACAAAGCAACTGCACAGCCTCTCACTATTTAAGTTATAACCCACAGTTATGAAGCTTTTGAGGCGCATCCTCACACTCTTGTTCTAATATCATAAAATAAAATAGCATGTAACATAGGAATACATTAGAACATATTATGGAAAGGTAATAAAATATATAATGAAATATAATCTAATACATACAAACATATACATGATTTATAATGTATAAAATCAATGTTATGTTACTCTCTGATATTTATAATCATTCAAGTGTAATTGTATCTGTCTCCTCCTCAAATAAAAGCTTCATGAATGAAAGAATTTGTGTCTGCAATGTCTGAAAAAGAGATGGGCAGATTGAAGATGCTCAGTGGATATTGACAGAATGAATGAGTGAATGAATGAATGATCGACTAATTTGTATATAATGTTTTGTTCTCTTTGAACATAAAATGACTTTAAACTTAACTCACTAGAGATTAATTAGGAGTAAAAAAAAAACTTCGAATTTGTGAATTTGTTTTCTTACTGAGGTAGAAATGAAGGTGTCTTTCTAAAACTGAAGAAAGACAAAAAGTAGATGGGGTTTGGGTGAATTTTGGGGAAGGTTGGAAAACTTGACTTACCTGTAGTTTCAATTTATTAGGAGTCTTTCTTTTTCCTCAATATATTTTAAAATATTTATTTGTATATTTTTAAATTTTTATTTTTATTTTTTGACAGAGAGACAGAGAGACAGAGAGAATGGGGAGGGCCCAGAGCAATCTCCATAGTTGACAGCATTAGTTTTCCACATAGTTTCATTCCACAGGAGGGCACAGGGCTGCTCAGGGCAGGAACTGGGCTGAGAACCTCCCGTATAGGCCCCAGCAAGAACTGAACTGGGGGCACACCCCAGTTCAGAATATGGGTCCACATGGGCCTGGCCTGGGATTCGATCCTTGGGCTCCGGGGCTGCAAAGCGAGTGCTTAACCAGTTGAGACATCCCAGCTTCCCCTCCTCAATATATCTAAAAGATTTTCTTTGGTAGTAGTTCTTTCAATTTTGCTAAGGGTTCAATTTAAAATAAATTCTATTTAACATTCTTAAAGGTTTTGAAATCTCAATGCATTCTTAGTTGAAATATTTCTATTGGTGCCACCTGCTAGTGTGTATAGTATGTAGCCTTTATAGGTTGGCTTTTTTCACTTTGTAGTATGGCTTGTCTTTGTTTTTGGTTAATAAGGACATTCCAAGCTGTTGCTAAATACCTAGTGGAAGTTAAAAAAAGAGAAGACATTTTGTCATATGAAATAAAACCAAAACTAGGACATGGCAGCAAAATATTTCATCCAGAACAGAAGTAATTTTTGGTCATTTATACTAAGTTTTCAAAATTGTTAGCTAGCTCCGAATCTTTTCTGTATGCTTATTGGTACATCATTTTATCTATTACTTTCTTGCATTTCATTGTTTATAAAAATGTTAAATGAGATTCAATCTAAAGAATATGAAAAAGACATTATATATGCCCCCTAAATGTCTTAAAATTGGCTTCCCCCCCCTTGGCTGGATCAATTGGTAATGTAGGAATTTAGTTATATGACTCAGAATAATAGGGAGTGGACGTAAGTGTAGCATGTTTTCCCTATTGCTTGTTTATAGCTATCATGGGGAAGCCGGGATGACTCAGTGGGTTAAGCGCTCACTTTGCAGCCCCAGGGACCGAGGATCGAATCCCGACCCCGGCCTGTGTGGACCCACATGCTGAACTGGGGAGTGCCCCCAGTTCAGTTCTCACTGGGGTGAGACCCCGGCCCAGTTCCTGCCCTGTGCAGCCCCGCCCACCTGTGGAATGAAACTATGTGGAAAAACCAATGATGTGCAACTATGGAGACTGTTCTGGGCCTTCCCCCTTCTCTCTGTCTCTGTATCTCTCTCTCTCTGTCAAAAGCAATAAAAAAATAAAAATCTTATAGCTATCAATTATTCATGTTCCTCTTCCTGTGTGCATCAAATGCTATTGCAACAATGGTCCCCTCTGCTATAGCCAGTGTGCATTTTCTTTCTCCCTTGAGAGAGATTAGCATGTAGTCTACAGCTCATTTTGCTTGGATTATGGTATAGTGTTACGTATAGCAAGGAAGAATTTAACTCTTGTGTTGTGGGGACTTCACATGATTGCCAATCAGTTATGTTGAGAGGGATGATGGTACTGTTCAGTGACTATAATTTTATTTTGCAGAGTAACTACCATAATTACTAGTCCAGAGATCCCTGGAAATATTAATGCTTTTTTACATGCCATTATAACAGCACACAAGATTGAAATAACGAACCAGCAGAGCAGCAATCATTTGTAGCGTATCTTAGACTAAAAGCAGGACTGGATGCTCATACCTAAGAGTGTTGGATTGACTAGATAAAAATGAGAACTACCACCTCCAAATTTTTTTTGAAATAAGCTAAATGTTTGTAAATATGCATTTTTTAAGCATGTTGTTTGAATTCACAAATATCAAACAGAGCTCAATTTAAAAATATTTTGGTATATATGTTGTATCACTGCTATTAGTATAAACTCTTGATTCTGTGTTGTCAGACATTGTTCTAATTGCTTCATGTGCATTTTCTCATTCTATCCTTATGACCATATTGTGAATTCATACTATTATTCTCATTTTATAGATGAGAAAGCTGAGGGATGTATTGGTTATATAATGGATACAGGAAACTCAGAAAGTCATGGCTTACCTGAGATGTTAATACAATTCTGATTCTTGAACCCAAGCTTTTACCCATTGTGTAGGCTACTCTCAATGTATTTACACACACTCACAGTCACTATGTGGCTAAATGTTTGTATGTTTTCACTTCCTGCCTCAATTTTTTCCTTCAGCAAAAATTCTTGTGAATTTAAACGAATTGCTTTAGAATTCTATGAAGGTGGCCCCAAAGAAATCCAGAATTTATTTTAAAATTGTGCATTTATTATTACATGTTGAGACTTCAGTAACCTTCAAACTACTCTCCATTTGATGTAATACACCTATCAAGATGCTTTTTCCACTGCTTAAAGAGTTTTGAACTCATTGATTTTGATGTTTTTTAGTGCTTCTGCCGTTTTTTGTTTCACCTCTTGCACATCAGCAAAACCTTTCTGTTTGAGTACTCTTTTCATCTGGGGAAACCAAAACAATGTCACTTGGGGTAAGATTGGGTGAATAGGGAAGGTGGGACATGAGGGTCATGCCATTATTGGTCAGAAACTGCTGAACCCTCAGCGTGGTGTGGGCAAGTGAATCATCATACCACAATGTATTCGTGTCACCCATCAAGAAATGGGCAAATACATGGAGAGTCCCCAAAATAATTCAGTGAAGCTGAACACAGCCTCTCACCAGCTGCTATGCTGATGCAGATGGGTTCCTAGAACACTCACCTAGCAGGGGAAGCTTGTACTATAAGAGGCATGCCCTCCAGAAGATAAATCCTTTTTTGGGGGAGGAGGAGGGGCATGGGGATCTCTCTTTTTATCCCCGTCTCTCTTGTCCTAGAAGACTTCTTATGGACGACATTTGAAATTGCCCATCTTTCAACTAAAAACAAAACAAAACAAAACACTATCATTAGCTGCAATTTAATTAGGGATGCACTGAGTGTTTCTCCTCAAAGGTTGTTCTGACAGAAACAGAAATAATATGCAAAACATGACTTTATTTTTTTATGACTTTTATTTATATAGATTCCATTACAGTGTGAAGTGTTAATTATTACTGCAATATAATTGATGACAAACTCAAACTCAAATATGAGCATTCATAAATTTAGAAAATTTGTAAAGAATTCTATGTAAACAGCATTATTAGTTCATGGCTAATCATTTATTTTTATAAAGCAATTCTTGTTTCTTCAAGAACATAGCAAGCCACAGATAATTAAAAAAGAAATTGGTGGCCTCTATACACAGGTCTTAAGCCCAGGCCATTACTTGGCCATTCAACTTTAGCGGGCCTTCCTTTCATTACTTCCATTAACATTTCTCTAAAATTGCCATTTCGAACTGCTTTATTTACATATGCATTTAATCTTAACTCTTTTTAATAACATTATCAAAATTCTATAAAACCATGCTGAGCATTTTGGATTGAGGTTTAACAATCAGGACTTAGAAACAGCCCACAAGTCACTTATATTTTTAACAAATGATATAACAATCAAAAAGGTAAAATGAGATTCTCTGACCTTTATCCATATTGTATGTACATATCTGTTTGCTTTCATTTTATTCTAACTTAAATTTTACAGTGTAAATGCCATTCTACATCATTAGTTGAAATGAGTTTGATGATTATGTAATTTAAATATTGGTATAGCAATGCTTTCTGGAGGGTGATATCTCATAATCAGTACCAAACAATAAACTACATGAAAATAGGTCTAATTTTTCTTCAAACTTACACCGTCCTAAATGAGATCTTAGTTCCAAATATTGCTTTGAATTAATAAAAAGTTAAAATTAGACATTCCTGGTAAAACATAAATGAGGACTGTCTGGGAAAAAAATCCAGGTATTAATGCCTCTATTTTTGCATTACGTAGCTAGATATTTTCTGAACAGCCCTTGAATATGTCTAAAACTATTTTACATTTTTAAAAAATTATAGTTCAGCATGAAATAGGAGAAAGAGTGACTTTGTAAATTTGTTTTTGAAATGCTAAGAAATTATGTCGAAGAACCAGTTGCCAATATATTTTATTTTCCATAAACATCGGGGAATATAAAATCATTAATAGTAAATCACACATAAACCTGCCCACCATATGTCTTTTCATACTGTAGTCTTTAACTATAGAAACTGCAGTAATATTTATACGTGTTTCAAATAATAAGTAGAACAAATTCAAATTTAAGGTGATATTAATTTAAATTAATATATTAAAAAATATTACAAATGTAATATATTTTATAGGGTTCCCTAAATTGTTAAAACTTATTTTCAACAGGCTTAGCAGATACATGCTGCAAGTCTACATAGTCTAGGTAAACACTGCATGGTATGTTTCATATTAAATAAAAGAGTGGCCCAAATAACCAAAGACAAATGATTGAACATTGATGTAAAGAATCTTTGGCCCTAGAATTAATTTCCTATGTACCTTAAGACAAATGTCTACAAGTGACCCTCTCCCTCATGAATGTTGTAAAATACATCACAATTAAAATTTTTTTATGTAGTAAGTTCTTTGGAAATGTTTCTGCTTTCATCTGTCTTTCTCATATCTGTTTCTTAGTCTCTCCCTTTCTGTCTCTCATTCTCTACCCAAATATCTTTATCTCTATAGGTTTATTTAATCTCCTTTATTTTTAGCTAGCCAGAACAAAAAATTGTTTAAGTACTTATGATAGAAATAGATGTTCTTTTTAATTTAAAAAGCAAATGAATGACATATCTTCTATGCGTATGCTTTGAAAACTCCCATAAAATATAAATAAAATTACTTTCTCCTTACATAACTCATTTTTTTTTTTTTTTTGCTTGCACATGACTAACTTGATAGGAGAAAGATCCTATATTTCTGAAATAAACTTATGAGAAAATGCATCGTGGCCATATTTTATCAAGCCACTCACTATTAACAAGAATTAAAAAAAAACTGTACTTATAATCTTCGGTAGAACAACAGCTAAAGCAAAATAAATATGTGGTTGGTGAATTATAAGCTCATTGATTGATGCATAATATACCTCATAATCAAAGCATTTTAAGTAGAACGTGACATCACCTTGTTTTATAGATGACAGAAGTCCAAACGGATTACTTGTACGAATTAGGAAAGCTAAGTGGCAAGAAAGCAAGTCGGCAAGAATCCCAGTTGAATGCTGTTTTGTTCATACTAAAAGACAAGTCTGAGTTGAAAGACAGCCTGATGTTATGACTTGAAAGCAAGCTTGCCATACACATTTAAGGTGGTTTATAGGTGACGCCGTAAACACTGTACCCAAGTCATGATTTGCTTTGACATTTACTGTGGAATTAAATAGCTACCTGCACATCAGGAAGCACTTCACTGAAGGGATATATCAAAGTCGCTTAGTGCTAACACTGCATGAGAAAGCACAAAAATGGGACAAAAGAGATTACAAGTTGGGTCATTATTGGTATTTTAGGGCAGCACAGTCCAGTGTTAGATTGCATAAATAATGGTAAATCTTTCTTCAGTTGCTGCTCTTCTCAATGATCGTAATTTTTCTCTTTTAAGGAATGTGATAAGTACTTAGAATAATTTTTCATATTCTGTGGTTGCTGTATGAATAAAGAAGGATATAAAAAAGACAGGCTGTGAAGCACAATACTCTAAAGGTACTCATATATCTTATCCTGGTTTTTATATGAATCAAGATAAATAAAAAGTAGCTATTGAAATGAATAACCTACATATTTTTAATCCCATAGCATTTTATAGGCACATATAAATTGGTTCTGATGCAAATACAGAATAAATTTAAGCACCTCAAAATATAGAGTGACCTCTTTACATGGATAAAGGAGTCTTGTTCCTTAATAACAAGATGTTTTAATTAAACATTCATTATTAATGTTTCTCCCTTCTATTGGAACAATTCTTTGCAAAGCCAAGACAAAATGCTTTTGTAAGATATCCAAATAATAGGTGTGTGTGTGTGTGTGTGTGTGTGTTTGTATTTATTTGCCTGAGAAACATGAATATTTGCAATCCTGTGAAAAGATGACAAGGCAAACGTGAACATATCTATATGCTATTATGATTTAATAAAGCAAATAAAATTAAATTACCTTTGCTTGCTGTAATCAGTAATCCTTACAGAGTTACTCTTACATTCTTACAGAATCTTTTGCCAGTGCAAAAATAGCCATCTACAGATGCTGCCCACCTATTTTAGGAAATCAGACCTAGTGAGGGTAATGATATTGGGAATATTTTGATAAAAAGTTTTGGCATAGACCTCCTTAAAAGAGTCTTATTAACACAAGATATCACCTTCACAGGCTGTAAACAGTATTTCAAATGAGAAGCTCTATTATTTGCTTTCCTTGCCATTTTTTCCTTTGTCTTCCTTTTCTGTTTTGTCATTTTCATATTTCTCTTTGTCTGGTTTTGTTACACTATCATATGAAGGTGGAGCGATGGCGGATGGAGTTGCATTTACTTTTTCTGGACTTGAGTTCTCATTAATGTTGCCCATAACCGTATCTTCTTTATTGGGAAAATCATCATCTCTGTCTCCATCTTTTATGTATATACTTGATATATTTTTGACATTTTGCCGTAAGCGGTGACGTCTGTAAGCACGCTGAATAACAGTAGCAGACACATCCTCTTGTTTTCGTTTTAGTGTAGTTGTGATGGGCTCATAGGAGACTTTAGAAGGATTTGCTGACATGAACCTGTCTTCCATCTGTGAACGAAGAGAGTCCATCTCTCCACTTTCACCCAAAACACGCTTTGTAAAAGCAAATAAGATGTCAAGACAATGGATCCGGTCCCCATTGACCATGGGCAGATCCATGGCGATGAGCTGGACGTTGTTTGGTTTTGCGATGAGAAGAGGAGGATCCAGGGCAGCTGCAAAATCAGAGAGCTTGCAGAACTCTATAAACTGGGTTGCATCAGGATCAAACTTCTCCCACACCTCGTAGAACATCTCAAAGTCATCCTCACCAAGAGGTTCAGTACTTTCTTCAGTAGCAACACTGAAGTTCTCTAGGATGACAGCGATGTACATGTTCACTACAACCAGAAATGATATGATGATGTAACTGACAAAATAGAAAATCCCAACAGATGGGTTCCCACAGTCTCCTTCAACTGTATTTCCTGGATGAACTTTTTTAGGGTCACAGTCAGGTGGACCACTATTAAGAATGGGTGCTAGCAAACCATCCCAGCCAGCAGAGGTGGTGATTTGAAATAGGCAGATCATGCTGTTGCCAAAAGTTTCAAAGTTGAACATGTCATTAATGCCAGCTTCCTTTTTAACATAGGCAAAGTTGGACATTCCAAAGATGGCGTAGATGAACATGACCAGGAAGAGCAGGAGGCCGATGTTAAACAACGCAGGAAGTGACATCATCAGAGCAAAGAGCAGCGTGCGGATCCCCTTTGCCCCTTTGATCAGACGTAGGATTCGGCCAATCCTGGCAAGACGGATCACGCGGAACAAGGTAGGGGACACAAAATATTTTTCTATCA
>PVKE010035161.1:0-17019 GCA_004027555.1 Craseonycteris thonglongyai | reverse complement strand
GTGGGAGAAGGAGATTTTGGGAGAGGGTTGGGGGAAGCAGACAGCTTCTGTGTCCTGGGGCACTTCAGGTTGCTGTCTTAGCTGTTAGATAGCAGGGTAGTAAAGGTGTAGTCAGGGGTGGGGGCATGTGAGTAGGAGCTAGGGTGGGCCTGAGACACAATAGCAAATTCCTCTTTCAGCAGGGGGGCTGGTGGTTCAGTGGGGGAGGGGCGCAGGAGCTCTGGTCTTTCCTCCTCCTGGCTGCCCCTCCTTCAATTGTATCTGTAAGGCATGCCTGCAGGGCAGCACTTGGATGGACTTGGGCTTGGCAGAGGCCCGGGTCGGCTGCGCAGTCCCGCGCACAGGCAATGACACCGCGGAGACCCGGCAGGCAGCCCAGTTGCGCGCGGGTCCGCAACGCCCCAGAGGCCCGGTGGGCGGGACGCCAAAAACCCAGCTGCGCACCCTCGAGCAGGCAGCAGCGCTGCCGCGGCCCGGTGGGCAGGGCGCCGAAAGCCGGTCCGCGCACAGGCAGCGGTGCTGCGGCAGCTTGGCAAGCAGGGTGCCAAAAGCCCTGTAGCGCACCGGAGAGCAGGCTGCAGGGCGGCCCGGTGAGCAGGGCACCGAAAGCCCAGCCGTGCACTTCCGCACAGGCAGAGTCACCACAGCCGCCTGGTGAGCGGGGCACCAAAAGCCCAACTGCGCGCTGGCAAGCAAGCAGCGGTGTCACTGTGGCCAGGTGGGCAGGGCACCAAAAGCCCAGTTGCACACTTGCAGAGGCGCCGCGGAGGCCCGGTGGGCGGGGCGCCGAAAGCCCTGCGCGCACAGGCCGAAGCTCGGGCGGCAGCCGCTCTACGCTCCCGGCTCTGCTGAGACCGCCGGAGTCACTCCATGCACGTCCAAGGCAGCTGTGCCCACTCAAGCCCCAGCCCTCACTCCAAGAGCCCTGTCCTCAGAAGGCACTCCCTCACAGTCCATCTCCTCTGTAAATCAGGGGTGCCGAGCTGCTGTGGGCTGGTGCCCTGCTCTCACCCCGCCCGCCGGGAAGTGCCGCCGCCCTGCTCCACAGTCCCTGCTCCACTTTAGGCTCTGTGATCTGATTAGGGCACTGCGTGCTGTCCCTTGAGTTCAGATGTTAAATTGTCCACAGTCTTGTGGGGCTTCCACGCTCCTCAGGTCTCGGCTTCCAGCCCGCCCTCGATCCAGCTCCACTGTGACCGTCGTCCCCCAATCCTCCTTTGTGTTTACCAGCCCCGGGCCGCGCTCCGAGTCTCTGTCCCTGAACCGCTGCTTCCCTTTTCCTCTCCCGCTCTCCCCTTTTTTCTCTAACCTTTGTGTGTTGTTCCGTGTTGTGTGGTTCTCTTAGTTGAGGTTTCTTCTCAGGGTTTCCCCTGTGGATTCCCCTCTGTTCACAAGGCCCTTCCCAGGCAGTTATCGGCGTGCTCCTCTCATGCCGCCATCTTGGATCTGCCTACTTGACTTTTTGGATTATTTCCAGTACAGTATACTTTTCTTTATCTCTGAAAAATGATCAGCCATTTTCTTTTGTTCTTTTATGTTTTATTTATTTATATTTTTGGCTTCTGAATATTTAATCAATGGGTCAATCATAGCTTCCAGTGATAATGTGTTTAGGAAGAATGAATTACCCCAGGTAAAACTGTGGTAGAGAAATCTTCTTATTCTCTTCTCTTAGGGATATACACTTATGAAACCCTTATGAAGTTAAAAGATTTAGTTTAACTTTGAAAGCTGAATTTTTTCTGTCACACTGTTGAGCTTTCTCTCTAATCCACGGAGATACAGCACTATTTCCAAGAGAAATGACCTAGATTCATTCTCTGTCTGACAAAAGCCAGTTGAGAGATCTGTTTCCACATCAGTGATCAGTCTCACCATGGTGATGAGAAATTGGGAATGCACGTACATTCAAGAGAATGGATGGACTATTGCATGTTGAAAGCTGGCCTCGATGTTTTTTGTTTTAATAAAATCACTCTAAAGTATGCAAATTTTCTTCTTAATTGCTTCCTGATGGCTTCCCAATATAACAAAGGACTCCATTTTCTCAAAACATCAGCTAAACCCATTCTTTATTGCAATATGTTTGCATGTCATTGCAAATAAATTTGAGCTAGAGTAACATACATTATCAACCTTGGAGGTTTTATAGAAATTATTGTGTATTCTCTACCTACTTCCAAACCTAAAGTAGTTTACAAAAATTTAGGTACTATGAATGCAACAAATCTATAAATATTAAAGAGCAAGTACCAAGTAATGGGAACAAGGGTTGGGATGGAGATGGGAAAAAGGAGAGTGGAATAACTAGAATAGAAAACGAAGCCAAAGGAGCCTGTTACTTAATGAATTAAATAACTCTCAATTTCCTGGAAGCCAAGGTAAAAGGCTAACTATAAAGGTTACACAGCTATCTAACAAAAGGAGACACAAAATCACTAGGAGAAACCAGCCAGAGCTCAGAACTCTGAGAAAAAGTGAGCACATGAGTTGGGAACTGAACAATATAATGAACAGTATCTTCAATAGCAATTCTACAACTACTACAGAGTCCTTCTTTTATATGCCCATTTATATACTGGCTTTATATTTTAAAATGAAGGCATAACGTTAATAGTAGTTTTGTGGAGGCATTTCTTGAGACATCAGTTGAGAAGGTATTATTGAGTAAAGGGAAGATCTACAGCATGAAGAAGTTGCTGGTAGTGGGGCTAGTTAGCAGAATTAGGACTTGTGAAATCAGTCAATTCAGCAGCACATTTACATGTTACTTGAACATCATAGAAAGAGATAAAGCCAAGTTGTGGAGGCTGAGAGAGAAGAGGGAAAGTTGTAGGAGATTTACACTGGTTCCAATGTCCACCATGTTCTTTCATGTGGTTCAAAAGCTTACATTATTAATACCCTGTTTCCCCGAAAATAAGACAGTGTCTTATATTAATTTTTGCTCCCAAAGATGCTCTAGGTCTTATTTTTGGGGGGATGCCTTATACGTATTTCAGCGAGAGGCAAAACTGTAAGTAGGTCTTATTTTTTGGGGATGTCTTACTTTCGGGGAAACACGGTAACTACCTTTACTACTTTTCACACAATAAAGACATAGAGTCCCTCTTTCTAGGCAGGGATCACGATACAAAGTTGTACTGAACTTGGATGAAGAGAAGTAATCTATGAAAATTATCAATTTTTAATAGGCTGGAATTTTCTGTTCAGGAACTTCTCTGTTAATTTCCCTGGATTCTTATCTGAACCCACTTCTCTCTATATCCCCAATATTTTATGGCAAAATTAGATACTGTTATTAAAATATATAGAAAATGAGAGGAAATACATATTCATAGTTACTGAACTTAAATATAATTCTATATTTAATTTGGAGAATCTCTTCATATGAATTCCTTTTAACTTTCTATTGTGGAAAATTCCAAACATATAAAAAGTAGAGAGGAGTATAATAAATCCATTAATTGTCCGCTTGTGGCACCAGTCACAGACATTTTGCCAATTTTATTTCATCTCTGTTTCCTACTTTCCCCAACATTTTATTATGAAAAATTTCAAATATAGAAAAAATTTGAAAATCTGTAAAATGAACCGTCATATGTCCACTATCTAAATTCGACAATTAACCTATTCCTATACTTACTTGTTTTATAATATAAGCTACCCAATCCTTCAACTACTCATGCACCAATCTCTCTTATATTTTGATGTATTTCTAAGTGAGTTACAGACATCAGTATATTGACCCCAAGTACTTCAGCTAGCAGAAAAGTAAGAGAGTTCAGCATTTGTATAGGTCTTTGTTTTTTAAAAAATATTTATTTTATTTTTTTTGACAGAGACAGAAAGAGATGAGAGAGAGAGAGACAGAGAGAGAGAGAGAGACAGAGAGAGACAGAGAGAGACAGAGAGAGACAGAGAGAAGGGGGAGGGACCAGACCAGTCTCCATAGTTGTACATCATTAGTTTTTGACATGGTTTTATTCCACACAGGTAGGCGGCGGCAGAGTGGGGCAGGAACTGGGCTGGGGGCCTCTTGAATGGGAGGCATGCCCCCTTGAGCTACTGGCTGAACCAGGGGGCAAGAACTGAACTGGGGGCCACCCACATGGGGAGTACACTCCAGTTCAGCATATGGGTCCACATGAGCCAGGGCCAGAATTTGATCCTCAGTCCCCAGAGCTGCAAAGTGAGCGCTTAATATGCTGAGCCATCCAGGCTTCCCTTCACTTAAATTTTTTTTTATGAAGTTTTTTCCAAGAAGATCCCACACAATGTCCTTTGCCTATTTATACTTCTATTTCATTTGTATTCTCATTTGTTCACAAGTATACTCTATCTCTAGGTTTTCTCATCATAATCTTTTCACTTTCTTCCTTCTGGTAAGCCACAGGTCACCTAGTAATTTTTCCTGCGTGCATTTCATGCTACTAACATACTTAGGTCACCAAACACTTTCTGATAGTAGCATGAATGACGGGATTTGAACACATTTTCCTTGCAGATATTTTTTTCCCCTATATCATTCTTTTAATTTTTTTTCTAGAGAAGTGTTTCTTTTCCCTTCCTAGATCTTCCAAAAAACTTTCTGCATAACGTGGTGTTTCCACTCCTATCTCTGTATGCATCATATCCCAATCAATGCATTACTCCATTTATTCGTGCTTATAACAGGAACTAGTTCACACAAATAATCCAATTTTATGAATCTTTTAATTCTGTCATCCATAGATGGAGAAAAATTACAGTAGATAGAGTAGGGAATCATGGTAGATTAAGAGTGCAATTTTTACTCTATCACCAAGCCCCCTCTTTTTTCTGAATATTTTGGTAAAATATTAAAGAAGATTTTTTTGGTTTTTTTATTGTTAAATTTATTGGGGTGACATTGGTTGTCAAAAATTACATAGGTTCCAGGTGTACAATTCTACATTACATCATCTATGTATTGCATAATGTGTATACTTGATGTCAATTTGAAATTATTTTACTCTCAAATTTCTAGAGATAAGCTTCTGACCTGAACTACCAGCAGTTTAATTGTGGGACTGGGAATGAACAAGGTTAGACTATGTTCTGCTTCACCACAGATGTCAAGTTAATTAGTAAAAAGCCCAGAAGGAGCAGTTTGGGGATTTTATTTTCATCACTCACTGGAGAGAAAAACATCAGCTACTGCGAGAGTGTTCTCAGTATGTCTGCACCCTGTTATTCCTCCACTTAAAATTTGACATCCAGAATAAAATACACCCTCTTGGGGATCACATGTGGTGGTAAACACATTTACTTCCTCTTTTGTGAGCAGCAGAAAAATACAAGCAACTTAATTATTTCTAAAATATGTTGGCACCTAAACTTTTAAGCAAACATAATATAAAAAATCAAGATTATATTTTAAAATATCTCTTGTATAATTATATACCATATTAATAGTATAAATAATATATACTTTAAACAAAAAATAGACAGCATATTCAATGAAAAATATAACCAATTATATACAATATGCTAAAATGTCTGATTCTAAGACATTTATAAAATGAGCTTCCCAGGACTTGGCAAACCAGTTTTTCTTTCTTCTATGTAGAAATGACCATGACAGGGTATGTAACAGCACAAAATTGTTATGATTATGGCATTCTACTTTAGTATAAAAAGAAATGTCTGTTGAATACAAAGCTTCTTTTTTTCTCTTTTCCCATATTTCTATTTTCTTTTCGCACATGTTTCTGTTGTGTACCTTAACAAATACTTGTTGAAACAATAAGTACAAATAAGTAAAAATTGTGTGGATTTAGCAGAAGATGACAATTACCTTGGACTATCTTTTAGGTATCCACAGAATATATTTAGGTTCATTTTCATTTCTGATATGTTCAAAATTCATTAAGTATGTAGAAGAGATGAGTCTTAGTGATGTTCAGTGATTTGTCCAAGGTCATACAGCTGTGAAAATCAGGACTCAAAACCTTTGTCATATGAGCTTACTTCTAGCTTCCTTCCTCTTACATCATACATCTCTATTAAATACAGAAGATACAGACACAAAAGTAATTACAACATGAGACCATAGACAATGAATGATGTACGTGTAATATAAAATTCATGTCCACACATCATACTCAAATGGGATCATCAGGAAACACTTTTGGATGATGTTGCATCAGGACTTCATTATTGACAGAGAAGAGATAGGCTGAATTTATCTCCTGTTCCAAAATAACTATGAGCATTTCTTTTGGATTCACATGACATGTGGAAATGTTTCAGGTTTGTGTGTTCTTTGAAAACACAACTTTCTGCTGAATTTTAGGAAGATTCTAAACTGTCTTTTTTTAAAAGATTTATTTTATTGTTTTGGACAGAGACAGAGACAGAGACAGAGAGAAACAGAGAGAAGGGGGAGGGCCCAGAGCAGTCTCCATAGTTGTATGTCATCAGTGTTAGACATGCTTTTGTTCCACACAGGTGGGCAGGGGACACGCAGGGCGGGAACTGGGCCAGGGACCTCACACATGGAAGGTATGCCCCCCTGACCCTGAGCCAGTGGCTGAAGCGGGGGGTGAGAACCAAACTGGAGGCTTCCCACATGGGAAGTACACCCCAGTTCAGCATATGGGTCTACATGGGCTGGGGCTGGGACTCAATCCTCAGTCCCCTGGGCTGCAAAGTGATCACTTAACCCACTGAGCCATCCTGGCTTCCCCTAAACAGCCTTAAATGACTTCTTGAGTATTAAAAAGCTTATAAAGAGTAAGATTTTGATGAATTATGTGTACAGATACAAAGCCAAGACATGAACTTTAAAATTCTGTTCCCATCACATGCTTCTAAGCAGCAGCAGGAAAGATAAGTTCACAGGAAAAAAATATTTTTGGGGTTTTCCCATTCCTTAAACAAAGATCAAAGTTATAACAAACAATATTGCCTGTTGGTACATTTTGCCCTCAAACCCACTTTTGGACAGACTTTTAATCCTTTAAAGTCTTTAAGCAAATGCTAGCAGACCCATTCTAGAAGTTATTTCTGAATTAGGGATTGAGGAATCTGTGCATCAAGTCCTCCTTTCCAGTATTCATGATCTGATTGTTACTGTGGGATATTGGCCTCTAGAAAGTGAGGTCCTTGGGACCCTGCAGCCAATATACTAGTTTTGTAGGTTTCTACATAGGAGGGCAAATTAAATAAAAATGCAGCACCACTAACAGAATAACAATGTAGTAAGCCTGAAATAGTGGTCAGAGGAAGTTTGCCTTGATTATTTCTATTGATCCTCCTCAAAGTATTCTTTATGGTCTTTTTTTTCCTCTACACCCTCCAGGGTGCCACTCAGACTACCGTTGGCAGTTCCCTCCCTGCTCAGTCTTGGCTCAAAGCCCTCTGAAAAAATCTTCTTTCCCCTGCACACTAATGCCTCAGGGACAACTCAGCCTTCCCAACTCTCCACATACATTTCATCAGATGTAAACCTAGCTCTTCAGCTGCCTCCGTAGACCTCAATGGCTTGTAAGTGCTAGCAGGCATTGTCCTCAAGCCCTTATTCCAAAGCTGGTACACCAAATATGGAAAGGAAAATCAGATAGTCAGAAGACAGAGAAACAGAAATAGTTAAAAAGAAAAGAAAAGAAAAGAAAACAGTGCACTGTTGGCCTTGTTTAGAAACGAAGTTACACACTATGCCAAAATATTCCTACTTTTGCATCTGTCTAGGAGAAGGGGGAGATGCAACTGATGTGTTCTCCAGCCCCTACAAGTCAACTCCTGTATGCGCTTCTACTCAAAGTTAAATGGTCATTTAAAACCTTTAACCACTAACTATTCCTTCTAAAATCTGTGTATGTATATGTGTGTCTGTGTCTATGGTATTTAACACCCCTGGGCAAAAATTCAAGTATACTTTTATTCAGAATTCACATTAAAAAGTATATTTATACACAAAGTATTGTGACTAAAGAATTTTATCATTATTTTGATTTTTGTTTGTGGCTTGGTTTGGTCCCATGAGGTCTCTTTTAAGGAAAGTACATTTGTATGATTACATTTATTTGATAAAAAATGAGGCAATTTTTGCAGTGTTGCACTGCACTAAGGTTCCCACAGAGATTTCATGGAAGAAGGAAGCTGCAAATAAGGTGGAATATTTGTAATCCCAAACATCGCAACCTTAGATATAAATTAAGTTTCAACAAAAGATGACTACAACGCACAATTCCATAATGTTAATGTTGTACTTTAGTTACAAGTCCAGAAATTAAAAAATAAGAAACATTGAGATTTAAGTAAAATAATAAATCTAGACTATTTAGAGCAGCTGCCCACTCTATACCATTTTCTTCCTGAAATTGCTTATATATATATATATATATATAAACAACTCATAGATCTTTCTTTTTCTCCATGGAAACCTACTTTTCCCTAACAACAACTCTACAAAGCTAATTACTGCCACAAAGATATATGGTGCAGAAAAAGTATTGATTTTGACAATTCTGAGAAAATTAAAACATTGAAAATATTTTGTAGAGGACTATTGGTTTAGGTCAAATTTGTATGGGAATGTTTAAATATGATATACTACTATGATGCAAACAGGTGAGCACTTCTGGACTATTTAATGTGTCAAATACTGTGAAACAGCCAGTTTCCACTTTCTGTGATGGAAAACATAATATGTCCTTTGTGAGAAAGAAGGTTACTCTGCAAATAAGGAATAATTTCTCAAGTGTTACAGGTGGACATATGGTTGCATTGATCTGAAAGAGTTTAACTGACTTAGACAACCAGAAAGGAGGAAAATAATTATTCTGGTCAAAGGTTAATTTGCTGTACTGCAACGCTTGGCACCAAGAGGTACATTGTAATAATTTTTTTTTTTGGTGCCACGATTGTGTATCAAGTCCAGTAGTGGGAGTGTGGTTGATTATATGCCAGTGGCAGGCTGCTGAAATGCTATTTTAGCTGGGGCCAGCTTGCACTTATTATAATGCTTTGACACCTCTGCCCAAATTTAGTGTCAAAAAGTTGAAATTTCATCTCTAAGGAAGAGTTTCTGAGGTGTGAGGGTTGTACTTTCTGAATTATCATTTTTTAAATTTAAGTTTAGAAATAAAGCCACATAGCTATTCCAGTTGTATCAATTTGATCCAAATGCTTATAAAGCAGTCCTGATCTCACATAAAGTGTCTGGAATTCTTATTTATTTATTTATTTTTGGTTGGTAGGGTCTCCCTTTGAAAAATGATGAGGAAAAGATTATAACAGTTTGTACAGATCATAGATTCTATCACTGTTTGGTGATTTTTTTTTGGGGGGGTGCCATTTCATTGTATTATATTCCTCCTCCTATTTATAAAAGAGTGACAGTCCACATTCATGAAGCCCTATAAATTTTTTTTTTTTTTATCTTTTCACATTTATAGAGAGAAATTATCTTTTTGTCTTCAGTGCATATTTATTTCTATTTTACTTTTGACAGATAGAGAGAGAGACAGAGACAGAGACAGTTAGAGAACCGAACTGTGGGAAATCCCCAGTTCAGCATGTGGGTCCTGCCTGGGCCGGAGCCGGGATTCGATCCTCGGTCCTCGTGGCCTCAAAGCGAGCGCTCAACCCGCTGAGCCGTCCCGGCTTTCCCCTCTATAAATTTTCTAAGACACCATCATCTCAGTATAATCTCCATAGTGTAAACTAGAGGCTAATTGGTTGACAATATTCTTTTTGTGCATTAATTCTTTTGTTGCAAGTTGTTTGACTGCAAAATTAAGATCACAATGTATATGTCCTTGTTCTCTTCCTGGTCTCCCATTATGCATTCTTGCACTCCTTCCCTCCCCACTCCCCACCCCCTCCATCCCCAACCACTTTCCACTTACCATTCAGGATATTCTGATAAAAATGCAATTCTGATTATACTTTGCCTACTTTCCAAGCACCAAAGCCCTCCTCCCAAGAGAGAGGCTGAAGAGATGGATGGCCTTTGTCTAATAGCTAATTGGAAAATTTCAAGAGGTAATTTCAAGCTTTAACCAGGTCTTTGTGTAGCAAACTGAGTGGTCATTAAGAGGTATATGGCTTCATAATGGGCCATTTCTTATTCTTGGCAGGCTCAAGGAGGTACAATTTGAGAGAAGGGAATAATAGATATGAACTAACACCTCTTTGTACAATTATGTACTCTACTAACTCCATTGTGAAAGAGGTGACCTTGTATATTATAGAGCTTTAGGGAATTATTGTATTTTCCTTATTATAAAGCTTGTTTGTACTGTCTCTGCCAGATAATGTTTGTCCTCCAAAGACTATGCATGAATGTATGTGGATACACTTAAGTACGTGTTCCAATAGTTAACCATGGAGTGATCAGAACAATAGAGACTTATATGCAACTCACATTGGTGGGAGAAACCCAAATTAGAATATAAGAGTGGTGTCAATGCGCTCATAGATGTTTCTATGGGATTGGGAACGTCAAAGATTACTATAGATTGTCCTTCTGGAGTCTAAGTCATAATTATAGATTAAATAACCCAGGTTTAGGGAACTTGCTGGGAACAGAGGGATATATCTTGGGCTGAGAACAAGACCTATGTGCATTGGAAAGATGTCCTGAAAGGTTGGTGAAGATTTACAAGATGGACATTCAAAGGTTTTCTTGGAGAGGAAGTGAATCTGAGAACATGGGTGTGGAATTTGGAAACCCTACGCCCACATACACACTGGGTCCTGTTCATTTGGGTTATAGGGGTAAAAATATTTGCTATGTTCTTTTAGCTTCTTTTTTCTTCCCTGCTCCACTGTAATTGTAAATCATACAGGGAACACTAATATACATAAGGCTTTAAAGCACGGAACTATTGGGTTAAACGGACAGAACAAAAGAGGAAAATATGTTCTGCCTCATTTTTCCCTCACTGGAGGCATGGAAAGATGCTGCAGCTCATTAGGGAACTCTGCCTAATGTCCATGCTATAACTGAAGTGAAGTGAGCAGGAAGGAGGCAGCATGGAGAGGTGGGCAGCATTTTATAACACTGAGGAAACTTATGTGGACAACTCAGGAGCCAAACCAGACAAGCCCTCTTCCCAAAATTATTAAGCATTTAAAATAATAAATTGATGCATTTGTATTCATCAGAGATAATGGTCTGCAGTTTTCTTCTTTTGTTATTCTTATCAAGTCTTGGTATCAGGGTAATGTTGGTCTCATAAAATGAGTTAGGAACTATTGTCTCTTCTCCAATGTTTTGGAAGACTTCGAGAAGAATATGTAGTAAATCATCTTTGAATGTGTAGAATTCACTAGTGACGTCATCTGGCCCTGGACTTTTGCTTTGGGGAGGTTTTGGTAATTGTTTAAATTTCCTTATCATTGATTGGTTTATTTAGATTTTCCAGTTCTTTGTGATTCAGTTTTAGAAGGTTATATATTTCTAAGAACTTGTCCAGTTCTTTTAGGTTATTGAATTTGGTGACACATAGTCTTTTATAGTATTTTTGCCTGATCTTTTGTATTTCTGTGGTATCTGTCATAACTTCTCTTTCATTTCTGATTTTATTTGTAATATTTTTTTCTTTTTTCCTTAGTCTAGCCTTGGGGTTGTCAATTTTATAAATCCTTTTCAAAGAACCAGCTCTTTATTGCATTATTTTTTTCTAATGTCTTTTTGTTCTCTATTTCACTTAATTCTACTTTCATTTATTATTAGTTTTTATGTCCTTCATTCTGATAAGTTTGGGATTCATTTGTTTTTTCTTTTTCTAAGTCTTCAAGATGTAATGTTAGGATGTTTATTTGGGATTTTTCTTGTGTCTTGAGATAGGCCTGTAATGATATAAACTTCCCTCTTATTACTGCATTGGCTACATCCCTCAAATTTTGATGTATTTTCATTCTCATTTGTTTCTTTTGATCAATCCCTTTATTTCTTCTTTTTGATCTAGGCTTTCTTCAGTAACATTTTGTTTAATCGCCACATATTTTTGGTTTATTCCACTTTCTTCTTGCAGTAGAGCTCCAATTTCAAAACACTGTGTTTGCAGAAGATGTTTGATATGATTTCCATCTTTTTAACTTTGTTGAGGCTAGTTTTGTGTCCCAACGTATGGTCTAACCTTGAGAGTGTTCTATGTGCACTAGAAAAGAATATATAGCCTGCTGTTCTAGGATAAAAGGCACTGTAAACATTGATTATATCCATTTGGTCTAATGTGCTATTTAAGTTTGATATTTCTTTATTGATTTTCTGTTTAGATGATCTATCCATAGCTGAAAATGGTGTATTTAGAACCCCTACTGTAATAGTGTTTTTGTCAGTTTCTCTCTTTCGTTCTGTTAACAATTGCTTATTTATGTTGGTACTCTCTGTTTGGGAGCTTATATGCCGATGTGTTACGTCTTCTTGATGTATTGTTCTTCTTATCATTATGAAATGCACATTTTTGTCTGCTGTTAACTTTTTTTATCCTGAAGTCTGTTTCATGAGATGTAAGCATGGCTACACTCACTTTTCTCTGCATGCCACTGCTTGGAGTATCATTTTCTACCCTTCTTTGAGCCTATATTTGTTCTTGCAGCTGAGATGTACCTCTTGAAGGCAGCATATGGTTGGGTGTTTTCTTTTGTTTTCTGTTTTTTTTAGACCCAATCCACCATTCTTTGCCTTTTTAGTAGTGAATTCAGTCCATTTACATTTAGGGTGATAATTGATATATGAGGATTTCCTATAGCCATTTAATCTTTTGTTTTTTGGTGGCTTGGTGTCTCCATCATTTCTTTCCCTCTCTGTTTCAGTGTTATTTTAGTTTGTTGGTATTCTATGATTTTTCCTCTGTTCTCTGCATTCTCTTTTTAAGTTGTGTCTCAGTTTTGGATTTTTTTTTTTGATTGGTTACCATTAAGTTTATGTAAAAGGAAGTTTATATATACAGTAGTCCTTTTTCTTCAGCGTGCATCTTATTTCCATTCCCCTTTGAAAATAAGGTCTTTAAAGGGATGGTTGAGAAAGGTCAAGGGATTAGGAAGTACAAATTGGTAGTCACAAAATAGTCATGGGGATGTAAAATACAATATGGGGAATATAGCCAATAATATTATAAAGAGTATGTAGAGTGTCAGACGGCTACTAGACTTAATGAGGGGATCACTTCATAGATTATATAACTGTCTAACCACTGCACTGTATACCTGTAACTAATATAAAATATTAGATATCAACTGCAATTAAATGTGTGTGTGTGTATATATATATATATATATATATATAGTCACAGGATATAAAGTAGAGCATAGGGAATATAGTCAATGGTACTGTAACTATGTACAATGTCAGATGGGTAGTAAACTTGTTGGGGTTATCACTTTGTGAGGAGCATAAATGTCTAATTATTATGTTGTTTTATACACCTGAAACTAATAAAAAAGAGATGGTTAAGTTAAAATGAGGTCATAATTTAATCTGAGTGGTGTCCTTCTAAGAAGATATTATGATGCACAACAAGACACCAGGGTTGCACTCACATGAGACAGCTAAGTGAAGAGGGTAGCTGTCTGTAAGCCAAGAGAGAGGCCTCAGAGGAAACCAACCCCAACAGGTCCTTGCTATTGGACATCCAGCCTCCATAACAGTGAGGAAATGAATTTTGGTTGTTTAAGCCACCCAGTACGCAGTATTTTGTTAGGGCAGCCTGAGATAACTAATAGAGTGCCCCAGGTCCAGATTTCTTTCTGGATTATCTGGCATCCCAAAGTAATTTGTAAGAGCATGTTTAATGGCCCATTTACCCCGTGAGATGAGGAAGGGACTTCCACACTATGGTTATGTGGTCCAAACACATGACACCAGACACTGTAGAGCTGAAACAGACAGCCATTTACTAATCATGCGTATGCACAGGAGAGGGAGGAGGACACCACATGCCCCACAGTGTCACATGCAATGGCACTCAGGAAGGGAGTGAATAACCAGGGTTGTGGGAGGCTGGGTTTGTGGTATCAAGAGGATGAGGTGACCCCTAGTTCCCATGGTAGCATGTCATCAGATTGTTTGCAAACTTCTGCTGGCTAGTAGGGAACAGGAAGCTGCTGCTTAGGGATAAGCCAGATCTACACCTGTCCCCTTCATAAAGACGCTTCTTTGGTAGGTGACTTCATCAGCATGGAATAGTCTGGAGGGAACTTGTACCGGTAGTTAAGGGAGAGGAGGCCCTGCTGGCTTCGCCCAAGGTCCTGGCAGCGCATAGCACTAGGCCTTCATTTTAGATCTCACCCCACAGTGCCAGTCTCCATTCAAATATTTTTTTCTCAGCTCAGACCCCTCACCTGAGGGTCTGGCCTCTGCTCACCCATCCCACAGCCTCGTCTAGTCCACCATGTAGCTTAGTTTAAAATTACATTGCAGGGTCTGACTGGCAGCTTCCAAAACTTAAACTGCCTTGGCTCAGGGAATCTATGCTTGACTGCTTTCACCTGAAACACCTCCTGTCTCACTCGTCCTTTTTCCTTTCCTCTAAGTCACAGAGGGGATCTCAGCGTGGTCCTTACGTGACTGAAGCCCCTAGCTTCCACCATTCTACAGGCAGAGCTGGGACTTGATCTCAGCATCTCCAGTACTAGCACAGGGCCTTCCGAAGAGCAGATGCTCAGTCAGGTTTGGGGAAGAGGAAAGGAAGTGAGTAACAGGTCTAACTCATTAAGATGTACCATCTCCTATATTCTTTAATAAGTGAAGCATATCAAGGTATAAATCAATTTTACAAAACAGAACACTGAAAGGGGTAAGCAAAAACAAGGTTTCTGATGTTTTATTTTTTTCTATTATATTCTCCCAATAATTTTACTGTGGAATTCTTTCACATTCCCACAAAAATCCCTACTGTGTGATGCCATTTAAAATAAAAGATGAAAAATTCTCAGCCATCACTAGAGGCCCGAGAAGCCGGGGCCACAGGATCCTGGCTGGCGGGGGCACTCGTGCCAGCGCGCCCTGCAGCTATGGCTCGTGATCCCTCTTCGTTCTACAAAGCCTCTTCACACCAGGGGGAGAGAGCCCTGGGGGCCAGACCCTTAACCTTGGCCCAAAACTCCAGGACTTTGATGTTGCTGGTCTCAGCGTGCGCCTTTGGGCCCCACAGGAACCCATAGCGTGGGGGATCGCTATTGGGCACCTGGCGGTACTCCAGGTACTGGAGCTGCATGAAATCTTCAGTAATGAGCTTCCTGGGCTCCCCATAGATAAAGTGCTTCTTCTCAGCATATACTTCCATCTTACTCAAGAATTTCCAGAGTTCCTCCTCAGTGTCGCAGTTGCCGTTCATGAAGATCAGGCCCAGGATATTCATCAGGAGACCTGTCTTGGGTAACCCCCTACCAATATGCACCCTCCCATTATTAGGGAGTTTCAGTTTGCTGACAAGGTCATATAAGTGGTTTCTGGAGTCAACTTCCTTCAATGTGCTCAGAGGCTTTATTCAGGATATCAGCAAATTCGTCTTGATTATCTTTGCCTATAAGCTTCAGCATGTCTTCCTTCAGAATGCGCTGATTCATTTTATACTTGTACAGAAGGAAGTGCTCCAGCAAATCCATCTTCATAGGTGGGACATCACTGCATGAGTTTTCAGGAGATGAGACCTCAGAAGAACATAAATGTTCCTCATCTTGGCTTTTATCACCTTTATCAGATCTTGTGTCAAAAGTATCTGAAAAGGCAACGGTGGTAGATGAAAGTTCCCAAGACCCCTGGGGAGTGCTGCTTGTCTCAGTAGATGGTGGGCTTTGGGGATTACCCTCAAAAAGAGAATAAGAGCAGCAGGGGGACTCTTCCACTACTGCAGCTGTCCGAAGTCTCTTGTGACTCTTGGAGTCATCGTGGGCCTGGCAACATTTCTCACAGGCGTGGAACATACGCTTCTGACCCCACGACATGATGAATATGGTTAGGGAGAACAGTAGGAGCGATAGTAGGACATGTGATGAGGGCACCTGGAGGAGGAAGGTTGAGAGGATATGTGCACCTTTGGCATTGAAATGCCACCTTGGTTATAAGGAAGGCTACATTTCCAGTTCTCCTCAAGGCCATTCCTCTAAAAACCCACAGGGGTCCTGTTCTAATCAGCCTCTTCCCTGGTAAACCTTTAGGGTGCATCCTACCTGTGCTGCCTCATGCATACTGAGGAGACAGCAGGTGTTAGCAGTCTCTTAGTTTGAGGAGTCTCTTATTGCACATTCAAGAGTATCATTGAATTGGTGGCAGATTATGAGACCCACAGCAAGAAAGTGAAGGGGGCCCTAAGCTTATCACCCCTGTCCATATGCCCCAAGTGCTGACTGCTCAGTGTCCTGGTCTCTTTGGGACCTCAGTCCTCATTAAGTGTTCCAGCACCACCCTGAGATCTCCAGGAGAAAGTGAGGATCTCCTCCTCTGACCATACCTGTCTTGGTCTCCTGAGGGTTAGATGAGGAAAAAAGTTCTATCGTGTTTCCACTGCTACGGGGTGTGTGGTTTGCTTAGTCTTCAGAGTATTCAACTTGGCCTCTGGAAAGCCTAGAAATCCTCCCACTACTGGCTTTAGGCCATACCCCTTAGACTAAGTCCCTTACCGCCTTGTGACACCATAGGAGGAAGTGAGTATGTCACATCCTGTCAACAATATCTATGTGTAACAGGGCAACCAGCAAGAGTGGGGTTCTGGGTGGTCCTCTCACCTCTGAGGGAGGAAGGTTCCCTAAGTCCTGACTCAGGTCCTCACGTTGACTCCTGGCAGGGCCTGGAACTCCTTCCTTCACTTACCTGAGGACCGTCCCCTCAGGTCAAGGCCCTTGAATCTCTGACACCCTCTTCCACAGTCAGTCTGACAGCCCTACCCAGGGCAACCCAGGATGGATGGCTGCACAGTTTCTGTGCCACCTCACTGTTCTGGAGTCTGGTACCCTCAGCTGTCACTCAGGGTTCTGCCCTTGGTTCCTGGCAGGGCCTGGAATGCCTCCCTTTAGTGTCCTGGGTCTCAGAGCCACAGACCA
>PVKE010035160.1:0-17019 GCA_004027555.1 Craseonycteris thonglongyai | reverse complement strand
TGGCTCAGTGGGTTAAGCGCTCACTTTGCAGTGCCGGGGACCGGGGATCGAATCCCAGCCCCGGCCCGTGTGGAACCATATGCTGAACTGGGAGCTCCCCCAGTTCAGTTCTCTCTCTGTCTCTGTCTCTCTCTCTCTCTCTGTCAAAAATAACTAAATAAATAAAAATATATTTAAAAAAATAATAATAATATCATTCAATATTCAGAGGAAGTCTGGAGCTTTCTCTTATTAAATGTTAGGTAATAAAGGGTAAGTAAAACAGAGCTTAATTTTTGCCTTCCTTTCTAAAAATTAATGCTAATACATGCCAACAAGAAAAAAAGAATGTAAATCTAAACACCCATAATGAATTCTGCCTCTTTCAATATTTGAATTTCCTCTTTATAGGCTCTCTTCAGTAAGTTTATTGTTAATCATGTGTAAGTCTAGTTTAAAATTTAACAAATAAGGATATTTAGGTGAAGGGAAAGGATGTTTTAAGCTTACCAAGGAGGACTGATGGTCCCTACAGTACTTTCCATAACTTCCATAAATTTCACTATAAAATTCCAGTATATTCAGTAGTAAAATTAAGTGGAGCTTAAGTAAGAAGAAATAAAACTGTCTTTGTTTACAGATGACATAGTATTTAAAAACTACAGGAACTAATAAGTCATTATAGTAACACTGCAGTATATAAGGTTAACATACAAAAATCAATCACTTTCCTATATACCAGTAATAAATAAGTGGAATTTGAAATTAAAAACTTGGTGCCGTATACATTAGCACCAATAAGAAAAAAGAAACATATAAATGTAGCATAGTATGTATAAGATCTACATGAGGACTATAAAACATTGATGAAAGAAATCAAAGAACTAAATAATTGGAAATACTCCATATTCATGGATAGTTAGACAATACTGCTAAAATGTCAATTTACCCCAATTTGATCTATGTATTTAATATAATCTCAATCAAATTCCAGCAAGTTATTTGTGGATATCACCACACTGATTCTAGGGTTTATATGGAAAAGTAAAAGACCCTGAAGAGCCAACACAATGCTAAAAAATAGAAATGTTGAAAAAGTAACACTATATACTACAAGATTTACTATAATGCCACAGTAATCAAAACGTGATATTGGCAAAAGAATAGACGAATTGGTCATTCGAATAAAACAGAGCCCAGGAAAAAACAAATACAGTCAACTGATCTCTGGCAAAGGCAATTCAATAGAGAAAGGACAGTCTTTTCAAAAAGTTACTGGAATAAGTGACTATCCACATGTAAAACAATGAATGTTGACAGACTTTTTATACCTCTCAGAAAAGTTAACTACAAATGAGAAATAGACCTAAATGTAAATGCAAAACTAAAAATCACCTAGAAGATAATAAAGGAGAAAACCTAGGTGTGTTGAGCTTAGAGATGAGTTTTTAGACACAACACCAAAAACAATCCATGAAAGAAAAAAAACAAGTTGCATTTTGTTAAAATTTAAAACTGCTCTGCAAACGATACAGTTAAAAAGAATGAAAAGGTAAGCCACAGATTGGAAGAAATACAAGGGCTGTCCTGAGAAAATCCACTTATAAAGCCTCTACTTTTCATATTACATGGCTGGACACTTTCTGGACAGCCCAGGTATATGCAAAACACATATCTGATAAAGAACTGGTCGAAAACATACCAAAAAAACCAAAACAAAAACCTCTTAAATCTCAATAAGATGACAAACCCAACTGCAAATTAAAACAAGATAACACTACATGTCCATCAGAATGGCTCAAATCCAAAAAACTAATGATACCAAATACTGGTGATGATATGGAGTAACAGGAACTCTCATTTATTACTGGTGGGAATGCAAACTGCTATAGACACTTCGGGAGTTTCTTACACAGCAAGCACATGCAACCTGCAGCCCAGGATGGCTGTGAATGTGGCTCAACACAAATTCTTTTTTTTTTTAAGATTTTTTTAAATTTTTTTATTGTTTATGACAGAGAGAGAGATACAGAGACAGAAAGAAGGGGGAGAGCCTAGAACAGTCTCCACGATTGCACATCATTGGTTTTTCCACATAGTTTCACTCCACAGGTGGGCACGGGGCTGCATAGGGCAGGAACCGGGGTGGGTCTCATCCCAGTGAAAACCAAACAGGGGGCACTCCCCAGTTCAGCACATGGGTCCGCATGGACCAGGGCTGGGATTCGATCCCTGGTCCCCAGGGCTGCAAAGTGAGAGCTTAACCCACTGAGCCATCCCAGCTTCCCCACAAATTCTTAAAACATTATGAAATCTTCTTGTGACATTTTTTATTTTTTACCTCATCAGCTATTGTTAGTGCTCATGTATTTTATGTATGGCCCAAGACAATTCTTCCAATGTGGTCCAGGAAAGCCAAAAGGTTAGACACTGCTGTTATACAGCTAATAGTCTTACCATACCATGTAGCAATCATGCTCCTAGGTATTTTTACCCAACTGAATTGAACACTTATGTCCACAGAAAAGCTTGTACATGAATGTTCATAGCAGCTTTATTTGTAATAGCTATAATATAAACTGAAAGTAACCAAGATATTCTTCAATAGAGGACTAAACTGGCACATCCATACCATGGACTATACTTATTCATCAATAATTTAGAAAATTAGCCACAAAAAGATGTGGACAAACCTTAAATGCATGTTGCTAAGTGAAAAGATGCCAATTTGAAAACGTTATATACAGTATGGTTCCAACTATATGAAATTTTGGAAAAGGCAACACTATAGATCTCTTTAGATCAGTGGTTGCTAGGAGATCGGGGGAGAGGGATGAATAGGTAAAAGCACAGGGGATCTGTTAGCGCGGTAAAGTTATTCTATGATAATGTAATGGTGGATCTACAGTATGCATTTGTCGAAATCCATAGAATTGTATACAGTAAGACTAAACCACAATGTAAAAGACACAAGACAAATGTAGCTCAAGCAATGCCTAACTGATGATGTTAATAGGAAAAGAATTACATGCCAACAACGAGGATCCACAAATTTCTTTTTAAAGAACCCATTTGGTGCAAGGCTGACTTGCTTTCAAAATACTATATAGTGAATATATAGTGAAAAAGTGGTCCAAGAGTCAGGGAACTGTATCACTCTGCCACTAAAACAAGCCATTTCTACTCTTCATTTTCTCTATCAAAAGTGGTAGGTTATTTGTACACAAAATAGTAATATTTAAAGAAGTCGCAAGTCCACTAAGCAAAATTTTGAACACCTTTCTAGTGTTCAGTGATATGAAGTAAACCTACTTTTACATCCTGGAAGATTCCCACACAGCTCTCCCATTAGTTCACCATAAAAAGTACAGAACAGAATGTTCAGAATGATGGACAAGTCACCCAGTATTTAACAATAACATGTTTCCTTTCTTTCAATGAGGTTAGCTAACCATTAAGAAATGACATATGAAGATTAAGATTACTAGGAATCCTTGCCTCCATCAACAGCAGCTCTGAATAACAACAAACACAAAGAATGTAGGCTCCATATTGAAAACCTTTATTTCATTTCCAACTCTTAAATTTGGCTTCTCAGTGTGCTCTGAATATGAACCCAAGTACAAATTTGTTCTGTCTATAACTATAATTAGGTTTTAATCAAAAAGATAAAGTCCAAATACCTCCTGCAACATAGAAATCTTCCATGTTATATACATGTTTTTGCAATTAAGAGTCTTAGTTTACTTTCTTAGTCTAATTTTTAAAATCTACCAGATCACTAATTTTTTTTTACCACGTGTTTAGTGACAACACAACCAATGTTATCCTTAAAAAGATTAGGGTGGAAACTACATAATTGCTACGAACCAATGTCACCCCAATAAATTTAACAATAATAATTTTTTTTTTAATTAGGGAGAAAAAGGGCATGGATAAAATAAGTGTGGCCAAATTTTGCTGCTAATTTTTTTTTTTTTGAGGTTTGTAGTACTGTTATATGTTTGAAATTTTTCATAATAAAACTTAAAAAAGCATTCATCAGCATTGCCCATCTTTTATCTTTTTAAACAGTTAAAGTAACTACAGGCCAATTCATTGAGATTACTTGCTGAGCTAATAAATCTTCATTGTTGTTCCAATTATATATTGTTGTGTATAGTAATTTATTAACATAATCTTTACATAGAAGAGGACAGAACCAAACACAGGGTCCAAATAAATGCTACTTGCTGAATATTTGTCTACTTGAGTACCGCATTCTCCCCTTTTCTCATCTAAAAATGAAGGGAATACCATCCATCTTCTACACATGACAATTGTTGAGGATGAGTTAACAAGTACTTTGTAGAAAAATTAATAAGCAAAAGTATGAACCACATACACACAATTACACTTAATATCTGGTTATTATATTTACCTTTACGTCATTATTTCCTACAGCAATTCCTATTTCTGCAAGGTCTTTCAGTAAGGATGCCATCATCTCAGCTGCTCGTTTTTTCTGGTGGTTGGTCATTTCCTTAAGTTTCTGAAGCTCTGCATCTATACTTGCGAAAGTTGCCTTGTAGATCCCAAAACAAAAAGTATAGTTAAATCTTTTAAATGAAATGTCCATTCAAATATTGACAGGTTTTTCAAGTTTGTTATCACTTACAAAACCATTATTTTCTGCTTTCATTTTTTTGAATTATCTACTGAATTCTGGGATAGCTACTAGTTCGAACTTAAAAAAGCATTTTAGATCTAATAGACAATGTAAAAGTAACCACATTGTGCTCCTTTAAGCATAGTTTGTATTATTTCACTAATTTTTGAGATTGGGTAATGTACTAAAGTATTAAGAAAGAAAACAAAAGTATATCCTACCGATTTCTGATTCAGTTCATCACTAAGCAATTCATATTCCTTAGTTTTGTCTTCAACTTCCTGAGACTTCTGATCATAATTGACAGCAAGTTCCTCTAAGGCTTGCAAAACTTCTTTTACTTCTTCTTTAGAGGCATCGTTTTCTGCTTGAAGGCGATTCAGCTCAGCTTGCATATTATCTTGATCCCTTCTGGTAGATGCCAGAAGCTAAGTGAAAGAGTAAAGTATGAATCTTGTAAAAACTATTTATAGTGACAGCATACTAGACTTATCAGGGGGACCACTTCATAAATTACTCTGTACACCTAAAACTAACATAAAATAATATTGAATGTCAATAATAATTTTAAAAAACCCAAAAAACCTTGGTCACAGGATGTAAAGTGTAGCATAGGGAATACATTCAATACTATTATAATAGCTACATATGGTGTCAGATGGGTAGTTGACTTGTCAGGGTTATCTCTTTATAAGGTGTGTAAGTGTCTAATCACTATATTATTTTGTACATTTGAAATTAACAAAAAAGTAAAAAAATATAATAGAGAAGTGTTAAAGAAAGAATAAAGTATCTATGTTTATCAAAAGTATACAGCTTTTTAAAAATGTTATTTGCTAAGCAAGCACAAAGGAAGAAATGTGGATACCATTAAGTGTAGCAACATTAATTCATCCAACAGATTTACTGAATGTCTACTATGTGCAGGCACTGCACTAGACACTGTGTGAGACAGGAAGGAAATCAAATAAAGACTTTGTCATTGAGGAATGTAGATGAGAAGACAGGTATATAAATAAATGGAATACAAAAGCCATATAGGAAGGACAGGATATGAGAAGACAAAGTACTTAGGAAAAAGGGGGATATTTCTATAGGGAAAGGCAAGGGAATGGAGAAGGTGGATAGGGTAAGTGGGTTTTTGTCATGTGCAAATTAATGTAATAGAAATACATGAATAGTGTGCAAAGAAAATAAAATTAATATTTAGAAAACTTGCTTTAAAGTTTAGATTTTCTTTGAGCAAAAACAGATAGCTTCTGAGAGCTAACTATGTCTCAGAAAAACTTAGTATCGGCATACAAAATTTGAACTAGAGAGAAGCCAAGAGACTAGTTAGGAAGATACTGCACCCATCCAGGGTCAGTGGCTTTTAAGTAGGGGCACGTGGAAATCTGTGAGACTATTAATGGGGCAGAATGTTAATGGAACTTAGAAAGAGCAGCCAGGGATGCTCAATGTCCTATAGTGCACAAGACAGAACAATATAATGAAGAATTATGCAAGTGTTATTAGTGCCCCTTTGAGAAACAGTGCTATAGTAGAAGTATAAAGACGACCTGACGAGGAATAATTTGGCTGATGGCCGCTATCTCTTTCATATTGAAACCATAGAGTCTTTGCCACTCTTCCACAAAACAAATCTTAAATGAAGAACCATTTTTCAATTAACCCCCTGCTTTGCAGGTGAGATAAAATGAGGGTCCAACTAGCAAAAAACTAAAGAGAAACTTGGAAGAATTAAGATTAAAGTAAAGATGGCAAAAATGAACAAGAGGTTAGATGAAGGTAAAAATGTGAAGGAGTAAAAAACAACTTTATTCATTGACATTCTCATCCAACATAAGAGCCATATCCTAATGTAGACAATTATTAAAGATAAAGTCAATAGCATTCAGAAATCAACACTTAATAATCCTTTAGACCTAACCTATATCTACAGTGTGTTGAACTGACTAAAAATAAAACATTGCTTTTTAATATTTCTTCCCAGGTTTCCACTGTAAATACTGTACTTTTCATTAAGGGAGTGGAAGTCTAAGGTTACTCCAATGCAGTATAAGTTTTTCCCAAGGTCAGTAAGAAATGTCTTGGGGACAATAGGAGACAAAATAGCACTGTACTTCAAGCAACAAAAGTAGATGACAGAGTTAAAAAGGAATTTAGAAGATATAAAGTAAATATTAAAAAAGAACAAAAAAGTCATTCTCTCCCCTCCAGTTAGCTAGAACTCAAACCTTAGGATAAAGTCAATGCTTGCTTCAATCAATATCATATATCAATCTCCTAGGACATACAGTGAACCATGCATATTATTTTTTAAAAACTTTAAATGTACTCTAGTATATTCTTAGCTCTGTAGATTCCTTCATCTTTTATGTTTAAATGATAATGAGAAACTATAACCATTTCTGGAAATAATATAAAAGATATTCAACTTGCCTCTTCCTGATCCAACATTTGTGTCTTCAATTTCTCTACCAACTGGCTCTGTTGATTAATTTCTTCATCCTAGAATTTTAAAGTTAACAGGTTAAAATAGCTCACAACCTGGTTCTAATTGTTTCCCAACAAAGTGTAAGATACTATCATCCCCCACACCAAATATTTCAAAATCATTTCTCCAAATCAACATAGCTATTTCAATTTCTGAAGAAAATGTTAAAACAGATGGAATTTCTTTCAATTATCAATAATTGTAACGTATCTTGCGATAGAAGGTTTATAAACATTTAACATGCAATAAGAATAAAGTTATTATTCATTAAATACTTTAAATGCTAAAAAATAATTAACATTTTTGAAGCTATTATGAAAAATAAGGGCCATGCAGTCACATCCAACCTGCCATCTCTGCTTAAAATACACAAAAAATACTGTCTAACAACAACAAAAACACAAAAATAGATAATTAAATAAAACCAGAACTATTTTCTTCTAGTCTCTTTACCGATTGTTTTTCCCTTCCATTATTTTTGACACTACTGACTGATATAATTAAAGAACGAGAACACTGTCACCCTATTCTGTTTCTAGTCTAATTCTTACACATCTTTTATTAGTTTTCTGATCCCTGATTCTGAGAGGTCAGTTGATTAAGGCTCTACAATGACCTAATGTCAAATTTCCTTTATTAGTTTTTTTTAGCTTAAAAATAAGGAGGGGGGGGGAAGACATTCCTCATACATAGTTTCTGCACAGAAGTAAGAAACTGTAGGACACCCCTATAGCACAGCAGGCTGAGCGCTTGCCTTGCAACTAAGAGGTCTGAGAACTGAATCCCGGCCCCGGCCCATGCAGCCCATATGCTGAACTGTGGCATATGTGGTAACCGCTGAGCCCTGTAATGAAGGTTCTCACCTCCCATGCAGGAGGCCTACAGTTCAGTTCCTGCCCCTCCCAGCCCCACAGACACCTGTGTGGAATGAAACTATGTCTCAACTGATGATATACAACTATAGAGACTGCTCTGGGCCCTGCCTCCTTCTCTGTCTGTCTCTCTCACCTTCTCTCAAAACAATAAAAAAATAAATCTTAAAAAAAAAAACCCAAAAAACCCCGTGATTTTCTTTTTGTTGTTAATACCATGATTTTCAAAAGGTTAACATAAGTCAAAGAAAATGCATATAGGTCACAAGAGCCAATAATATTGAAATTAAAAAATAAAAACACCTGTCAATATTCTAGAACAAAATAGAACATGAACATCTACCTTGTCATCAAGTTGTTTGTACAATTTAGCAATTTCTTCTTCACACTTTCTCCTTTCAGCATCAGTAAAGTTTCCAGTAACTCCAATTGTGGCTGCTGGTTTATCATTGGTAACAGTAGTATCCTTATCCACTGTAAAAGCTTCCAAGTTGGCTTTTTCTTTGTCAAACTGTTCATCAATAGGCACTGTCTCTCCTAAAATAAGATAAAACAGTTAATAAAAATCCACCTATCTAAAATTTCAACTTTAGTCAATTTCAGCAGCTCTTACCAACTTTCTTATCTGCTCAGACCAAGATTTGGAAAGTTGAAATTACACCTTCCACACTCTTCCCTATCTTCTAAATCCAGTCTCCGAATCTTATTTTTTTGTTTTCCACCTAATCTAGGCACCTTGCCAGCTTTTGACTTTTATAGCTTCTAAGTTGGTCTTTGTGCCTCTATTTATTATTTCAATAAAAATCATTCATACCCCAACTTAAAGTAAAAGACTATTCATTTTTATTTGACAATCACTAATACTTATAAAATAAAAATGGATATGCTTTTTATTTATATTCATAAACTAAATCTCAAATTTATAAAATAGCTCTAAATCTGTATTCAACAACTAAAACTGACGAAGTCTTAAGTTATTACCATTACGCCATCGGTTGAGTTCATTTTCAAGCCACTGAATGGTGTTCCGCAGGGTCTTATTTTTTTCTTTTTCTCTTTCATACTTCTTTTTCCATTGTTCTGCAGTTAACTCTACATTGACACAAACTGTGTTCTTAATAGTTTTAGCCCTAAGAGAAGTGATGGAGGGGGGAGAATGTGACTGACATTATCTTCATTTGATAGTTAATCTTTCCATGTAATATATATATATATGGCTAAGTAATTTAGCTATTCTTGTCCAGTTAACTTGTTGACTAACTAGTAACAGCTGTAATTAGTACAGTACTCATTCATACCCCAACTAAATTTGGGTCAACCCCAATATCTGTGAATAACTTAAAAAAAATCATCAACCTGATGAGAATAAAATACAAGGGCCCGTATTTTTCCAATTCATTTGCAAGGCTGAATTAAGAAATTATCATTGGAGGTCAAAGATAAAGCCATCATTATCTTCCTAGGCTAACCTAGGAGACTAATATAGAATATTTGAACCCTGTCACTTAATGCCAGCATAACTGTCAGACTTGCTCTGTATTACCTGATTCAATGTTTATTTAGTACTAAAGTTTCTCACTTACATTTGACTTTAATGTATACTAAAACTGAATTCAAACCGAAGCAGTCTAAAAAATGGACCTTATGTTATTTCTCATTTAAAAAGCATTATTAAGCACACTAACAATATGAAGTGAGTTGAATCATATCTGCCTGATTTTCCTAGATCTAATGAACAAAAGGCCTATCTACATTCAGAATTTGTATTTTCTTAACAAACCTTTGGCCAAATAGGAGTGTAGATTTTGTTTCAGATTCATTATAAGATGATGGAGAGCAGCAAATTACAATAGTGGTTCTACAGTTCCCACCTAATGAATCTTGAAGGATCCTTGTCATTTTACTATCTCGATATGGAACATAATTCTACATACAAAAACAAAAAACATACAAGACCAATGGGTTTCTAATAAAATCTGTTATATAAATATGCTATTTTAAATAAACTACAAAGTAATTTCAGTTATTTTATTTAATATTAAGATGGAAACTAGGATATACATAATAATATTATCAAATTAATTCTCAGGAGACAACAAATTCAGAGATTCAAACACAGTGAATCTCTCACTTTCATACATTCGTATGTATACATATATGTACACAGGGGCTGTCCAGAAACTATCCAGCCATGTAATATGAAAAACAGGAATTTATGGCTGGATTTATTCCAGACCTTTGTATATAAGCATGTATATTTAAGTAATTCCTCATGAAACAGAAAAATAGAAAATGTGTATACTCACACTACCCTCAGCCAAAGCAGAAATAACATTTCCAAGAGCAGAAAGTGACTTGTTGATGTTCTTAGCTTCATCCAGCACAGCACCTTCAGCTCCAGTTTTACTAACCTATATGTAAGATTTAAAAAAAACTGTTTTTAAGATAATTTTCTAAAAAGTTCAGAGATCATCAGTAACTAGCAAAAAAGAAAAAGAAAAGAAAGCTTCATGACTTCATCTGCCAAGTGTTTACTCTCAGGTAACATTACTTAAGAATTACCCTTTTGAGAACTTGGTTAAGTAACTATCTATACAGTAAGTGTGATTAAGGAAACCTCCAATTTTATTTTTAGTTTGTGCTCTTCAAAATAACCAGTTTAAGATGTATATTTATAGTTTGCTAATTTGTTAGTTCCCTTTGCTACATTAGAAAAAGAACCTTTTAAACTTTGTTGAACCATAATGGATGGAACTGTTTGAAGAGGCTGAATTTAAATACATAAGCAAACTTGCTTCTTTTTAAAAAATGTAAAATACATGTATTTATAATATATAAGTAATGTTGGCTGAAAAAGACAGCCTCTCGGAATTTGCAAAATTAAAAACAGGCTTTAAAGGATGTATTTAAGACTTCTGAATAGAAGCGAGTAGGTATGTCATTCTAAAATCAGAAGACACAAAATGAGCAGAACAGCAAAAATGGTCACAGAGGTCAATATTAAAACATTTGAACTTATTTTGAAATAAACTACAGTCAGATTATTACATAAGACTAATAATGAAATAATCATCCAAAGGAAATAAGTACAACCAAATTAGAAAGGACTAATAAGTAATTACTAGTTTTCATAGGGAGCATTTGCCAATGTGGATAAAAAGATACCAAAAATTAGGAAAAGAAATAAAATTCATGACATAAGGTGAAGCAGTTCTCAGTAACAAAATACATTTTAAGTCAAAGGTAATACTCATTGGTTGCACTGGATTATGGTCCAAATAGCAGTAATTTGCAACTGATTACTGAGTTTGTAGTATCATAAAGCACTGACATCAATGCATGTAATGCTCAAAAATGCTTAGGTAGTTATCAGAAAATAAAGATTTTACCTTTTCACTACCAGCTAAATCAACCAGGTAAAGTTTTCCGCTCAGCTTTTGTTCAGTTTGCGTGTTCTCCTGTTTTACATTAATAAGAAATATACTATGACTCCTAGAGCTATGTTCATTCATATCTGCAATGAAATTACACAATTATAAACACATATGGCTTCCCTTTACTAATAATTTTTAAAGCATTATTTAACATTAAAAAAATCTTACAATTAATCAGCTTGATAAAAAATATTTTAAGGCAGTTTTATAACTTAACTAGAGTTAATAAAATTATTCGACTTACTTGTAACTGCTACATGTCTGTTGGATTTTCCTTCATCTATAGTATCCATAACTTCATCTGGACTACATACAAAACGCTCTGTGCATCCCTGTAAAATAATTACAGTATGTCAATATTCTTAAAAATTTTATTACAGGGCTTTTCTAAACAATCATTCTATATTATTTTACAAGTACCTTTACATAGGGAACTCGGTTTTTATCTTCATGAACTGAAAGGTTGGTCTTTGAAACTGAAAAAGGAAAAGAAATAATAACAGCAACTCTCCTAAATTTGAACACTGACTCTGAAACTCAACTGACTGTTCTTTCCCAAAGTACCCTAATAATAATAACAATAATAATAATAGGTAAACTTAAAAAATATATAAAAATTTCAATATTAACATAAGACCATGTAAGACACAATAGATTTACATAGAAACCAGCACAGCAATATAGAATTTTAGATCCACTTCAAACCCTACATTTTGGAAATAGAAACATGAAGCTAGAGTGGTTCAATGGTTCGTCCAAAAACAATGTATCTAAATTGACAGATTACAGAAAACCAAAACTCAGGACTCAGGTTCTGTCTCTCCAATTCGAACTTAAGAAGCACTCATAAATAACTGTTTTAAATAAGTTATTCTGTATCAGAAGGCACTCAACTAAACTTTAAAAGAAGAATTTTTAAATGTATATTACAGCTTAGGTCAATTTCATACGGTTACTAAGAAATGGTCTCACATTTCCTTAAAAAAGTAACATGCTATTTTAAAATGATCTAAAGCAAGAATTTAACTTACCATCTAATAGGTCCCTTATCTTATCCAAATAAATTTCAAAATATGAAACCTAAAGTGCAAATAAATAAAGATTAACCAATTAAAATTATAAAATAATTTATTCACTCACTCAATTAAATATTTATGGTGACTGAGTGCCAGGAACCATCTAGTGGGACAGAATTATCAGCAGCTCAGCCACAGCTCATATTCTAATGAGAAGATTTAAATTCACTAAACTGCTTATATAACTAAGAAGCAATTTCCATTACATATCTTCATCTAAAATGAATTAGACAAGTTAGAGAAGAAAGAACTTTTGAGTTCTGTAGTAAAACAAACTCCTTTATTTTACAGAGAAGGAAGATAAGGCAAAAGAGACTTAGCTAACCTGTTTAACTTGGTCATATAATGTCAGATGAAGAATCCAAATTTACTAACTCTAATACCTGCCCATAAAATAATTCTCAAAATATCTTAAAATATATTTAAAAAAGGAAACTAGCATTTATTATTTTTTAGAATAGATTTAGTTTAGGTTTAAAATAAAACACAATTTTTCCCCAATGGTTTTACCTTAATATGAAATTCCAAATTTTCATCCATGGAATAAATATAATTAAAAATATCTTGTACTATTCTTGGAATAATTCCCATGCCTTCTGGATCATGAAGTTTACCCTAAACAGAAAACAAAAACAGACTTCTTAAACAAACTGAACTATAAACTCAAAATTTTCAATGTATAATTTATAGTCAATAGGATTATAATTGCAGCTATTTTTCAATGAAAATTGTTCTACAAATGTCTAAAAAACCAGATTCAATTACACATTTTGGTAAGTTACATATAAATACTGTATAACTTCAAAAATATTAACTAAATGTAATCTTTATTGCAAATTACATCCGAGTACAGATAAAATATTACCTCCATTGTGTGTGTCTTTCCAGAGGATGTCTGTCCATATGCAAATATTGTTCCATTGTATCCCTCAAGTACATCTGTAAGAAAATGTAAGATTTTATATTTTAAGAGATTTATCTTCATTAAGCAAGATTCTTAAGAAATTACTTCAGAACGTTAGAAAACATTAACCCTGTTCCTTATCTGTGCATAATCAAATCTGGTAAAATATTTGTGGGAAGAACAATGAGGAAAATTCAACTTGTCTTTACACTTATATTAAAAGATCCCATCACAGTCAAAATTTAGTATATAAAAGATTTATGGACATTAAAGGCAATAAATATTTAATAGTAATTTTCTTAATGATGATCCCTTATCTAAGCAATTACTTTCTCTTCAGCCCAGATTACTTTCATTGGTCAGTAAAAACCAAATTTTAAAATCTGTTGCTTATAATCACTTATGTCAGTGTACATCTCAAATGTCATTATATCTGTATTCTAAAGCATTATGTGACCTAAAAGAAAATAATGCTCTTGCCAATTTACATTCAGGTACGAATTAGCATTTAGAAATGGGACTACCGATTGATGGTTAACTGGTGGTTAAATCTCACAAACCCATATATTCCTCCTTTCACTAAGTATATATAACAAGCCCAGTCCTACCTCAAAAACAATTATCAGAAAATTTCCTATGAAATTAAAAAAATATATTTTCAGGGATGCTGGAATAACTCAACAGGTTGAGTGCTTGCCTTGCAATGGTAAGGTCTGGGGATGGAATCCCGGCCCCGTTCCTGCCCTGCAGGGTCCCGCATCCACCTATGTGGAATAAAACTATGTCACAACTAATGAGGTACAACTAGAGAGACTGCTCTGGGCCCTCCTCCCTTCCTTCTTTCTTTCGCTTGCGCTCACGCTCCTTCTCTCAAACAAAATAAATGTTTAAGAAAAAAAAAAAACTTTTCTGGCACTTTTTGTACCTCACAATCTACCATTAACATTCTCCCTTTACTAGGCTGAAGGGAAAAAGAGAATATGAGAGAACAAGAAGTAACGATTTTCAGTTTTCAGGGTTTCCATTTGTTCTGTTTTGGTGACAAAAACAGTATTATATTATTTTCTACTATAAAGGAAGCCTAAGTAATAATAAAATGGAAAGCTCTGTTGGAAATAGCAGATGCTAATAGAAAGTAAGTCAGTTAGGCAAGCCAGAAGTACTTGTTTTCTCTATTATTTTAAAAAACGGAAAAGAAAACTATCCCCACATCAGGCATAACTAACTAAGTAACAGATTTCCTACAGAAACAATTATTAATGAGAAAAAGATGGAATCAGTACTTATTTCCCTGGGAAGATGTTAAAAGACTCCAAAGATCTTTAACTTTTTCAAAGTCTTTTTAATTTTAAGAAGAAAGCACAATACTTTTAAGAATCACATTTAAAACACATGGGATTGCAGTACTTTTGCCAGCAATTCTGAAGAAATAATCTGGAGAAATAAGCACTAGGCCCTTTCCAACTCACTTCCTTTATATATAATTGTTCTCAGTTATGCCTATGTTATACCCTTTGCTTACGATCTTTTAATTAACTGCATAATACCTAAGCATAAATTCCAAATTCTGTTAAATGTACAAAAGGTCTGTTTGTGATATAATCCAATTACCCAACATCTACAATAGGTACTTAATAAATACGGACATTTGTAGGTGAATGAATGAATGATTTCCCAAGATCACATTAGTAGCCTATGTCTATATGATATTATAGTACATTTGTATTATATGAAACTATTATATAAAGGCTCCTAGGAAAATAAACATATGTAACACATTCAGATTGGGGACTTTAAGCATAACTTTAAAATTTTTATGATTATAGAGACTATATAATACTCAACATTCATATATTTACTGAGCACCTGCAATGATCCATCCAGGGGATACCACAATGGCTGATTAGGTGATTTCTAGATATACCATGTATCATCAAAGCAGTAACATTTTTATCAATTAGGAAAATAATCACTTCTTGCCTACCTTCATATCTATTCCTGATTTTGCTTCTTATGGTGGTTTAACTCCCTCCATATTATTTTTTTTAAATCTAAACATACAGAAAAACTGAATAAACTTTACAGTGAACATCCCTATAATCTATAACCACCACCAAGATTCTACCATTAACATTTTATTTTACTGTTTCTAGGCCATCCATCTCATTTTTTAATGTATTTCAAAGTAAAGTGCAGAATTCAAAACATTCCACCCAAATAATTCGCTTTGCATATACCATTAACTAGAATTCAGGATTTTGAAGTTTTATTCCTCTGAGGTAAAGTTTACATACAATGAAATGCACATATCTCAAGTACTGATCTTTATTTGAAAATCCTAGAGAACACACATCTGTAATCAGATAAAATTAGGCACTTTTTGACCTAGTTCTTGTTCGCTTTTTCAGCTCCATCTCCCATCATCCTTCCCCTCACAATGCTTGTTTTCATTGGTAAAAAAAAAAAGATCAAATTTGATAATTTCACATGATTTAACTTCAGTCATATCATAATGTTTATTGTTCCCCACACATGCAGTAGTATTCTTCTCATATGGGCATGGGTTAGCCCATGTGTCATCCATCTCTCCATCTGGAAAGTATCTCTTCCTCTCCCTACTCTCTGTTCATACTTAAGACTAGCTCGGGCTTCACTACATTTCTTCCTCCAACCCAACTCCAAAACCCACCCCCAAGAAAATCTGGGTATGAGCCCCATCCTATGTGATCTTATAGCATCTGCATTTAATCGTAATACTTTTCACTGTGTACTGTAACCATCATTTTACTTGTCTGCCTTCCCCACCAGCCTGTGAACCCTTTGAGGCCAAACTGTGTTTAACTCCTAGGACAGTGTCTGGCACTTAGTAGGAACTCAATGCTTGCTGAGTGATTTTCATCATCACTAATACCAGCACCTTTCCAAAGTCTCCCTCTTTTTTTTAATATATATTTTTATTTTATTTATTTATTTATTTATTTTTGACAGGGAGAGTGAGAGATACAGAGACAGAGACAGAGACAGAGAGAGAACTGAACTGGGGGAGCTCCCAGTTCAGCATATGGTTCCGCACGGGCCGGGGCCGGGATTCGATCCCCGGTCCCCGGCGCTGCAAAGTGAGCGCTTAACCCACTGAGCCATCCCGGCTTCCCCAAGTCTCCCTCTTTGAAATATATTTTTGCCATTCTTGTGAGAAAGAGAAGTGGACAACTATGGATAAATATTACTTTTTCATAATTTGTAAACAAGTAGGACATATTTAGCAAGTGAGACAAATAGCACATCACTTTCTAAGAGTTGCTTAATCTCCTAGAATCAGCTTCTTCATTAGGAAAATGCTTAGGGGAAAACAATGAGAAGTCATCATATAAAATTATTATTGTTAACATTTGAGAGTACACAATGTGTCAGACTAATAATTTTTCAAATATTAATATACTGAAGGGGAAGCCGGGATGGCTCAGTGGGTTAAGCGCTCACTTTGCAGCATAGGGGATCGAATCCCGGCCCCAGCCCGTGCGGAACCATATGCTGAGCTGGGAGCTCCCCCAGTTCAGTTCTCTCTCTGTCTCTCTCTCTCTGTCAAAAATAAAAATAAATAAATAAAAA
>PVKE010035159.1:0-17021 GCA_004027555.1 Craseonycteris thonglongyai | reverse complement strand
TCCTTCTTTTTGGGGTTGAGACCTTATAGACAGTGGACATTTATTTCTCACAATCCTGTAAGCTGGGAAGTCTAAGATCAAGTTGCCAGAGTCATTTAGTTCTGACGAGGGCCCTCTTACTGGTTCATAGATGATGCCCTCTTGCTGTGTCCTCCTTGGTAGAAGACACTAGGGATCACTCTCTTTTTTATAAGGTATTAATATGTGTGTGTGTGTGTGTGTGTTTTAATTTTTAAATTACATTTGACATACAATATTATATTAGTTTCAAGGTACAACATGGGGATGAAACATTTATCTAATTTACAGAATCACATTTCTGACCATCTGGTACCTCTCTGACACCATATATAGTTATTATAATATGATTGACTGTGTGCCCTATGTTGTAATTTACATCCCTCTGACTATTTTGTAACTATACATTTGTATTTCTTCATTTCTTCCTCCTTTTCACCCACCCCTCCTCCCATCACCCCAATAAATCTAGTACCATCTGACACCACACACACAAGGTCTGTCAAGGAAGTATCCAGTCACACAATATGAAAAATAGAGGTATTTATGGCTGGATTTTTTCTGAACAGCCCTCACAGTTATTACAACATTATTAAATATATTTCCCATGCAATATCCTACAACCTCGTAACTATTACTATGTAATAACCAATTTGATGTTCCCATTCCCTTTCTCATTACCAACTCCCCCAACCCTCCTCCCAACTGGCAACAAACCACTTGCTCTTGCCTCCTCAGTTTGCTCGTCTTGGCCCACATGCAGGTACTTAGATGTGATGATTGGGTCTCTTAGCTGTGTTTGTGTGTTGCATAGGGAATCCTACATTGAATTATAGTTGTTATATTTTCTATAACCTCTTGGGGAGTTTTCCAGGAGCACCTCTCACACCACCATTTGAGTTTATCTCTATTTGGTTTATTGAATGCATACCCTCATTAGGTAGAAGGGTAGGTCACATTTATTTTACGTTTCTAGATATTTGAAATTTATTTCAAAGGGATATAATATTAAAATTATCTCCTATAATCATATTTTTTGTTTTGAGCATCCATATTAATCAGCCTCAGTCACCCTTTTAGTAGAATTTTTTTTGTGTAGTCTCTATTGTTAACTATATATAACAAAAACAAAACATGCATAATTTAATTGTGAGTAAGTGGAAACAACATATTTATCCTCAGTCTGGAGTAATTAAAATGAGGAAACCTTTCCTCATATTAATCTATGTGGTTTGAAAATTTTCATATTTACTTCAACAAAATTCTTCCCCTAAAAATTTGCTGCAAACCTTTTCAATAATCATGATAAAATCTTGATATGTAAATTTCCATTTGGAGTAAACCAAATGTTGGTAAACATAACACAAATTCTACTGTAAATATCAGATTTTCTTCACACTTATTAATGTCTTTAACCAATAAGTAAATATATGTTTAAATTAACTCCAGTCTTAACTGTATTTGAGGGTTGGATAAGTGATAAAGCAACCTCAAATACATTATAAATATAACTAAATTCACAGAACTTTCTGAAATGCTGTACTCCATGTCACCTCTTAATGGAGTTATTTTTGCACCTATGTGATACTTTGCATGTGATTTCTTATCTTTTGTAAGAAGTGTGCCTTTAACTGGGAGACTTGTTACTAATGGAAGTTGATAATCAGTTTCTTTTTTCTGAATAAGAGTTACTCTATTTTTTAATAAATCTGAAATCAATGACTAGAATAATCATGATCTACTAACTTTAAAAGACTCTGTGGCATGACTATTTTATTCATCTATAGGACAGCAAGTTTTTAAATCTTCTTTATCTTATGTATTCCAACAAATAAATTTGTATTTTATGACAAATATTTTTCTATGATCTATATAGCAATAACCATTATTAAAAACATGAGACAACCTTTAATGAAATCAAATTGACAGTTCCTAATAACATCAAACTGGTAATTGTTATTTGATGCAATTGCCTTGGCAATATTGCTCTCTGAAGTTCAATGGAGTTTTGTCCATTGCACTCTTACTTTGATTTTCTAATATATTACTTTAAGCCATAAAAAGTAACAGCAGAGACACTTATTACTTTTGACTACAAATAGCTTTAGAATTGAAGGGAAGCTGGTTTAGATGGCATAGTCAATACAAAGGCCTCTTTTAAGAAGTTTTGGTGACTAACCTTTGTGACAAGGAATCTATGTGTCTTCCTGCATATTAAAACACAGAATTCTCCTTGCAGTTTTAACTTCCAAGGAAATAAAAATAAAATTGAAAATTGTACATTGATATCTGGCATAATCCCATTCATTGTAAAACTATTTCATGTAATGGAATATGTCCCAGAATAAATTTCATACTAAAATTAAACATATTTACTTAAACTTGTCAATAAATTAAGATAAAAACAAAGATTCTGAAAATAAAGTGGGAATAAAACAATAACATATTTTTATTTATTATGAACATTTTTATTTTCATGTATGAAGACCAAAAAAAAAAAGTGAACAATATCCCTGTGAAGGCAGAAGAAAGCAGATTTTAAATTAATGTAACTTCACAAGATCCTAATGTCCTAATTAGTAATCTTAATTCACTCTCTGGAATATTTACACTATATCATTTTTTTATTGTAGTGATATTTCCAATCAAAACTTTTAAGGTTATCTTTAAGTAACTTTAGGTAAAAGAAGTAGATAAAAGTTCTAATTTTGTTTCAGCTTTAGTGACAACTAAAGTTTTCATTTGCAGCTGCTAATATTTGTGGTAAATTTTTAATCTATGTTTTTAATGTTTCTTTTTCATCTTTAAAGTTAACTGTAGAATAATTCAACTATTTTTTTAAATTCCAAATTTTTTATATCAATGTAATTATGTTTATATTCCTATATGTTTCTGGTGTATCTCCTCCCTAAAACCCAGGAGAACCATCTAATATGTATAACTCAACCACTACCTACATGAGGTAGCCACAGATAAAATAGAGAGATTTGTTTCAATGAACTTGGTATCTTATTAAATATGTCTTTTAATTTTTCAGATGATAATTTGAATATCTTTTTTGAACCACAAATGCTTTCTTTATATATAAAATATAATATGCCATCACACTTTGCCCCATTCCCACACAAAAACACTCAACTTTAAACATCTCTATTATTATTTATGAGTGAAATCTTTATTATCCAAGAAAAATTATCTTTCTCCTCTAGCTTACATTTAATACCTGAGTCCAGAGTCTAGGTCTTGCCACAATGCTGTCAAATAAATCATACTTAAAAACCAATTTCAATCATTCTCCTGCACAGGAAAATAAGAATGAAAATAAAAATTGAATAGGGAATTCATTTGACCTTTCTGTATTGGGTTTGCCACACAGTTTTTGCAGTTCCCTTACAAATTAAACCACCTTAATCACAGTCCCTTTCACTTCTGTAACTGATATAGTAGACCCTTTCTTGTAAGGCGAAGACACAATGTTGCGGTTTGTCTTGCATAAACAACAAACCAGTATTCATACATAGGCTTGTCAGTGACTTGTCAGTAATTAATTCTATCGTCAAAGGTAGTCTAGGTAATTTTTCTCTACATAATTAGAGAAAATGAGAATACCACTATTTTTTTCCCCTCAGAAAGTTAATTTTTATGAAGGTATTTTTACTAGTTATGAAATCCTAAGTTGAGAAGTTTGCTGTGTTTCAACACTTAGGGATGTCATCTATATTTTAATTTTCTTGGACTCTTACAAGAAATATATGATGGTTTCTGTCTTTGTTCCTCCATACCTAAAGTGGCTCTGGCTGATTTTAGGACTGGTTTTCTTTGTGCCCATCTTTTATTGTGATTCTTTGGACTTTGTGGACTGGTATGTATGCTTTTAAAAAAGATCTTTAAAAATGTCTGGAAATGTTTCTTAAGATATTAGTTTCTGTTCTACTTTTTATCTCACCTCATATTCAGAATACTGTCACATGTGTTAAACCATCCCAATAGTACTGAGGCTCTGTTTATTCTGATCACTATTTTTTTCTTTGTGTAATTAAATTTGGATGGTTTCTGTTACTGTATCTTTAATTTCAATGGTATTTTATGTAGTTTGAAGAAAATCTTTATGACTGTGTGTTAGACAAAGATTTCTTATATATAACACCAAAAGAGGGATGATTCATAAAAGAGCATATTGAAAAACTGTACTTCATAAAATTTTGAAAAGCTTCTTTTCATAAGACAGTGTAAAGGAAATACAAAGATAAACCACAGGTCGGGAGTTATGTTTGCAGATTATATATTTAAGGAAGTCTGTGTAAAGAATATTCAAAATCCACTAATAAGAAAACAAAGGAAATAATTTAAAAATGGTCTAAATTTTGAATAAAAACTTCATCAAAAAACCTATATGGATGGAAAATAAGCATATTTAAAAATATACAACATCATTACTCATTAGGGAATTACAAATTCAAATCATAAATGACTATTACACATATGTATAGTAAAAAGACATAAATTAAGAAAACTGACCACACTAAGTGGAAATGAAGGTTTGAAGAAACTGGAACTTGTATACCATGCAAAATATTGTGACTTCTTTGGAAAATAGTTAGGAGTTTTTTATAAAGTTGAACATTCATTACCACATGACTTAGCCATTTCACTCCTAGGCATGTAGTCTAAAGTAACAAAATTATATGCTTTTATAAAGATTTAAAAAGACTGTTTATAGGAGTTCTACTTGTAACAGATGAAAAGTGGCACTAATTCATATATCCATCAACATGCCAAAGGATAAACTGTGGTATTCCTTATATAATGAAATAGTATTCAGAATAAAATCAATTATATCAGATATTGATATAGACTTCAACATAAAAGAAATAATCATACTGTGTAAAATAAGTCATAAGAAAAAGGAAACAGGGGAAGCCGGGATGGCTTAGTAGGTTAAGCACTCACTTTGCAGCCCCAGGGACCAAGGATCGAATCCCGGCCCTGGCCCATGCAGACCCATATGCTGAACTGGGGAGTGCCCCCAGTTCAGTTCTCATCGGGGTGAGACCCCGGCCCAGTCCCTGCCCTGTGCCGCCCTGCACCCACCTGTGGAATGAAACTATGTGGAAAAACCGATGATGTGCAACTATGGAGACTGCTCTGGGCCCTCCCCACTCTCTCTGTCTGTCTCTGTATCTCTCTCTCTCTCTCTCTCTCTCTCTCTCTCTCTCTCTGTCAAAAACAATATAGAAAAAAAAGAAAAAGAAAAAGGAAACACTGTATAATTTTATTTATAGCATAATCTAGAAAGTGCAAGTTAATCTATTGCAACAGAAAGTACCTCACTGTTATTCTGGGGATGGAAGGTGCTCTGAGTGTTATTACAAGGAAAAATGGGAAGAAACAAATATGAAGGCAGATAAGGAAACATACAGGCAGGATGTGTATATGCATTATCTTGATTGATGTGATATTTTACACATTTCATATGCCAAAACTTTTCAAATTTTATAATTTAAAAATGTGTATTTTCTTGTCTGTTTCTCATACCTCAATAAAGTTCCTTTTAAAGATATGCTGAGTTCAGAGTGGCTGAGATAAAAGATCTTGAGACAAGATGAGGCAACATATGTGCATTTGATTAATTATCATAAAATGTTGCCATAAGTGGCTTTAAAAGAGTAGGTCAGATGGGAAAAGAATTAAGGTGTGGATGGGACATAGGTAAATGGATATAACGTTTGTAGGGAATTTCTGTTATAAGTTTACATTCATATATAAGAATAGAGATCCGATAGTAATAGAAGGTGTCAAGTCAAGAAAATGTTGCATACATGATTCGTTTATTGTGAGACAAGAATTCTTGAATGTATCTCAAAATGTTTTAGTAGAGAGATTTAGAAAGAGAAGCGTAATTTATTATGCAACAATGCTAAAGTCTATATACATTATTTAAAATAGCAATTGTGAAGTATTAAAATAAAGTTTTAAATTTGTATTTGAAAAGTATGCATTTTTTATTTAGCTGGATCAGATGATGAGAGCACTAATGAAAACACTGTAATTTTCTGAAGCAGATAATTAATACATTCTGTTGATCAATTCAATTATTTAATCAGGTAGTCATATAGCTAAAGCTCTGCTGAGCCTGCCAGATTTTGGCCTCAAAATATGAAGAATAAAACTGTACTTGGAATTGAAGAACTAAACACAGGTGATAAGTATCAAATAATGTAAATCTTTCCTCTCTATTTAATACCTAATGAAGTTATAAATAACCTGCTAACTCACCCTTCCTGTATTTAAACAATAATCATCTCAAATGCACTTTCTTTGATTTTACAGCAGAAAAATACAGTAATTACATAGTGCACAACAGAAAGTACATACGCATATCTTTTATTAGTTGTAATGATATAAAGCATCTCTTTTTTGTTTGGATATGTTTTAAATCACCAAAAAACTTTTACAATTTTATAAACCTTATTTGCAGTTATTTCTGATGACCTACATAAAATAGTAGTTGACATAAGATAAATAACATTTGTAGAAAAAATGACAAAGTAATACTCAACAAAATAATTGCTAACAACAATAATTTCTTAGTCTCTACATTATCACATTGTTTCCCCTAAATCCACTGTTATACATAAACAAACAAAGAATCAAGTGATAAATTGAGATTCACAGTTTCTGAATTGACTTAAGCAGACTTAATTGAAAATATTTCCACATACATCTACTGAAATTGTCAAAATTTGTTTAAATTTGAGTACTAATTTTTTTTATTAAACTAGAAAAATCATTATTCTTTATTTAATTTCCTATTTTTAAATTAAGCATTTGCACACTATAGATTTGCATGCTTGTAAACAATTATATTTAAAATTTTCCAGTGGTAGTCAATGAAAATATTCCTTAATTTTCTAGTTATATTCTTTGGTTTACTATATAACACTCAAAATGGTAAATAACAGATGGAAAAAATATGTCTTTCTACAAAACCATGGGGAAAAATTATAAATCAGAGATGTTATTTAAAAAAATACTAAATGCCATTTAATTCATCGAACTCCTTTCTTTATAAAGCTTTTGATCACTAATGATGTGTTTAAATTACTTTCTGGAGGGCTCCAATGATTCCAAATCTGTCGTTTCCTTGGTGGGTCATTCCTGGTGTTTATTTGTCTCTATATGATGAAAGGTTCCTTGACATCTGTTCTGCATGTTTCCTAAACCCATTTGTGACATATTATTTAGTTGATGATGGAAATAGAAAATTATTAACTTGCATGCCTTATGTTCTTCGGAAATACTGTTATGAAAAACGTATTTGTTCTTCCTGTATTCAAGCTTCATTTCTTATGTAACTTCTTGCTCCTATTTCTCATAGCTTATTCTTCCTCACTGCTTATTTCTAAAAGAAAACAATCCTTCCTCTCCAGATTGGCTCTTATATTTGCCTATATCTTCTGAAAGGTATTGTTTAAACAATCCTTCCTTCTCTCTCTCCCAGAACGTCCAAGAAATGTTTTACTCTCTTTTTTTTCTTTCCATGACTATTTTGACTGGCACAGAAAGCTACTTTCACATCTCTCACTTAAATAACATCAACAACCTCCTTTGATCCAACTTGCCCTGATAGTTAAAGCTCTACTTCATATGTCTCCTTTGCTACACAAGTCCTGGAAAAAGGTTTCTGTATTATTTTCCCAATTTCGCTCATCTCTTTATGCCCTTAAATGTATCCAAACATACATCTATAAACATCGTTCTAAGGAAATTGTTCTTATCAACATCAGCAATAATCTCTAAATTTGTTAATCTGATGGTGAAACATCAGATATTTTATTTGACATACCACCAACATTTGGCCTTTTTATTCCTTTCACCTGGCATTGTTAAAACCTCATTCTCTTAGTTGTCTGTCCTCTTATAAAACCGGCCTCTCCTACTAAATCTCTTACATTACTTCCCTCTTCTCCCTATATCTTTATGTTGTCATGTCATGATCATTACTTCTTCCTCCTTTTTTTTTTTCCCTCTGCACTTCCTGGTTTGGGTGATCTCATTCAGTTCCAGGACTTTAAAAACAACTCATAAGATAAAGAATCATGTCACTGTTTTCTAAACAAATTTAGCCCTGAACTCCAGATGCTTCTATCTAATTGTCTACTTGGCATCATAATTAATGTCTAACAACATCTGAAACCGAAAATGTCCAAAGGGGAACTTCTGTTTTTACTCTCAATCTACTCTAACTCCAGGTTCTTCCTACCTCATTTGATGGCATTTTTAACTTTCCAGATATGTGAACAAGTCACTGATCTTTATCTCACACAACCCATCTTAAATCAGTCAGGAATGCTGTATACTTTCAAAATATATGCAGGATCTCGCCACTTCCTACCTTCAGCATTGCTACAATACCACCTCAACTTGACTACAGAGACAGTGTTCTCCTGGGTCTTCCTATTTCCACTCATATTAACCCTCTGTGGAGTTTCTTTTCAATATTGCATTGAGAGTGATACTTTAAGCCATGTTCCCAAATGGTGGCATGCGTACCCCTGAGGGTATGTGCTGGGCTGTTCAGGGGTATGTGAAAAATAATCAGAAAAATAATTATAAAATTAAATCTGTGGTTTGCACTCTTAGTGTAGTCATTTTTCTTCTAATTTATGACATTTTAGCTAGTTTACGTTAAGATAGGCACTGAACAAAAGTGTCAGTATTTAAAAACAGCTATTTAAACATAAGGGGCACAATTTATAAAAGGTTAGAAATGGTTTAAAAGGAGCACACAAATGGGAAAAGGTTGGGAACCAGTGTTTTAAGCATAAAAATCTGATCATTTTGTTCCTCTACTCCAGGAGTAAGGGTTGGCTCACTGCACTCTGGAAGCTAAACAGGCCACTGCATCTCTTTGTTTTGTAAATAAAGCTTCACTGGAACACACTCATTCCCATTCACTTTTTTATTGCCTGTGACTGCTTTTATGCCATAACTGCATACAGGAGCAGCTATGAGAGAGACTGTATATTTACTATTGGGCTTTCTATAGAAAAAACTGGTACTCATTCCCAAGTCAGTCAGTCATGCTAAATGCCACAGCCATTAAACTGTTCATAAGGCCCTTCGTGACTGGACACCCCATTACCTCTCTCCTGTTCCAGTCATACTTGTCTTATTTTTTCTCTTTAGAAATTTTGTATTGAGTGTCTACGTACCGTAGTTCACAATAATTTTTCCTGAGATATTTACAAGGTTAAATCTCTTCTTTAAAGTCTTCACTCAAATGCTAAATTAATGAGGGCTATCTTGAGTGCTGTTTAAATTGTAACTAACCACACCAGGTTAGTATCCTCAATCTCACAATTCCTTTTTCACTGCTCTGTTATTTCCACAGCATTTAGGCTCTATTATGAAATAAACTTATTTTTTGTAATTTGGCTTAACTCCCTATAATAAAATGAAAGCTCGACTCTATCAGGGTTTGGTTTTTCTGAACCAATTCAAGGAATCAAAATACTTTTGGACTCAAACTAGATACTCAATACATACTTATGTAATAAACATATGAATCTTGTGTTTTGAATGCCAAATAAAAACACTGGTATGTATTAGACATGTGAGTGGATAAAGGCGTGTGTACAGTTATGAATGAACAATTGAAGAATTCCACATAGGAGACTTAGTGACATATAACGAAAGATAAATTAAAATATTTTTAATGTAATTTCAGTATATAGTAATTAATAGTAATTGAATTTACAAATAAATATTAATTGAACATTAAACACCATTATATTAAGTATGGATTCTAGTGAGTATTTTAATATCAGTAATAATAAACATTATGTAAATTTTCAAAATGTTTAGATCAAATAAAAACACATACCATTGAAATGAACAATGTCATAGAATAATTTCATAGTTGAAGAATTTATCATAGTGTGAGTAGCACAGGCTCTGAGACCTGTGAAGCTCATAATCAAAGGAGATATATTCACTGTTTTTCAAAGATAATTTCTTTTTCTGTTTGTAGGTAGAAGTGAACAAGTACGTGAAGAAAATTATTGAAAGTTATATGGGAAAGAAAGACAACAGCTAGAATAGTATTCTGACAAAAAGGGAGATGAAAAAAGTATCTGGAAAAGGAGAAATACAGAAGAACAAAACAAACATGTAAATATTATTTAATACCTGGTAGGCACTGTGATATAATATCCGAGTATGTTTCATTTTATTTTTACTTAAGCTTAATAGAATGCCTAGGAGATAGATAGTGTTTCTAAAATTGAAATCATCCTACTCCTCAATCCATGGGCATATTTTTCTCCTCCAGGCTCTTCATCAAATGGCTCCACCATTCACTAAATCTCTCAATAGTGAAGGTTGGGGTCATAGTTGACTTACATGCATCTCTGCCTTAATCTCATATCCAGTTATTCAAGTCCTATCATTTATATTACCATAATTATTAATTTATAACTTCTATTTATACAACATACTTGGCCACAGACAAGCAATTTGCAAGCATTAACTAATTTAATGCAAATAATAACCCTACAATGTATATATTATTAATATTAATAGTAATTTAGGTATAAATTATTCAAATTTTTGAAAAGCACACACACTAAAAACTCTGACATTTATTAACTAAGCTAATATTTTGGTGAATGTTTTTTATGGATATTAAAATAAGCATATTTTATATAAACATAATCACAGCATACTAGATATTCTATTACCTATCATTTAAAGCCTCATGTTTATATTTTCACCAAAATAAATATAGTTTTCTCAATTTCTTAGCAGTTAACAGTATTGATATTTCATATGAAATTATTGAACTTTAGAATACTTACATTTCTGAAATCCTATTATTTATTATATTGTTATTACTAAATTGTATGTAATAAATAAGCACTAGTAAATTCAGACCCATATTTCCTCAAATAATTAGTCAATAATTAGCAAATTTCTAAAGCAGAAATTATATCCATTAATCTGTGTATTCCAGAATATTAAATCATAAATATTATTATTATATAATGCCAAGATAATTTTATCCACTCTCTGTCTTCTCCCTCCTTCCCTCTTCCCCTCACTCTTCTCTTTCCTATCTAAAAGCAAATGTTCTGAAACCCTTGCGAATTTATTTTTGATGACTCAAGACTTCCCTAGTTTTAATATACTTTGAAAATTGTACTGTGCGAAAAGGTGTTATCAGTTTCATAAAACTACCTCATAAATGAGTTATGTGTATAACTAAATTAATAAAGATTTTAACAAGAGGGAAGTCTGTGGCTAACTGGTATATAATTCAGCTTCAAAAGAAAAAATAATTTTCTGATTTGAATGTTCAAATAAGATCATTGCACTTGCTTTTCAGTATAATTTTAGTGAGTAATTCTCACATATACCCTAATGTGTTTAGTTCAATAAGTTCTATTCCTGAGAAAACAATGAAAATCTAAGTAATCTATACATTGGAGAGGTTGTACTTTAAAGTTAGAAGATGATTTATATCATCTTGTATATCTTTTGTGTCTTCTCCTCAAGAGGTAATTCTCAGGTTGTTTTCAATGTTTACAGTTATTGCCATTGCTTATATTTAGATGTTAAGGTAAATTACTTCTTATTCATATGAAACTTTATTCTAATTGCCATTTTTTTTCCTGTTTTTGAAGACATATTAACTTTCTTGTGTTTTCAAAGATCATTATACTTCTGACTGTTTATTGCTTTTAAAAAGCTAGCATTAGGTCTGTTGATTATTGATCTTAAAAGTTTCCTTAGATCCAAAATCAAAATTCAATTCTTGAATGTAATATTGTTGAGAATGTGCACCCATACTTAGGTTCAGGTTATATTAGTTTACAAGTTTAAACTCCAAAATTGATAAAGGCATGTTATCAACATCCAAACTATTTTGACCTTTTAGCTTCTAGGACCTCCTACTAGTCCTATTTTTCTGCAAGCAACTATATTAAAAGAGCATACTGGTTCATCTTAGTGTAACAACCCAGTTACATTGCCATATGAGATCTTCAAAAATTCAAACATGATAGCTACTGAGGGAACTAATGAAAATTCTCAAAAGGTTTTTTTGTAGGTTTTCTAAAATACTCAGTTCTTCATTCAAAGAGATCATAATAGCAAAGTCAGTATAACAATGCCATGTGAAAATATTTAATGTGGAACATATAAATAGTATAGTACTTCTACACAAATACAGAAGTGTGGGTTGGTTTTACGATATAATGATCTGTAAAATGTTGTAATATTTAATAAAACAAAATTTCTGTATCATTGCTAAATATATTTAAAAATAAAATTTTAGACTCTACAGAGTCTTTTAATGAAATGAAAACCAAATATATTTAGTAGAAATTATAAATGTGCAGTAATAATTAATACTTAGGTACTAATAATTGAAATTAATTTATATATCCTGGATATTTCTTCTTCTTCTTCTTTTTTATGTGTGCAAAGGAAAGGTTGTCTACATTATTTAGTTTAAACATTTTGGAAAGTGACTATATTGACTCATTATCATTGATCAAGAAATGCTACTATAGAACCCTGAATATCACCATGCTTTGCATATTAGGCTCTTAGTGGTACTGAACTCTATATATGACACTAAACCTGAGTTTACTATATTTTATCACTATCTATGGTGGTTCAAGAGTGCCTTGAAAGTATGGTATAACATTTTCAGGGAAGAGAAAATAAAAACATTTTGCTCATTTGGATGAGATGACATTTTCAACAACCAGTGTGTTTGAGTCACCTGTTTATTTATTTGTTTCACTGAGATAAATGAATGCTAATATGGCATTTCCAAATACCAGACAACAATTTAAGAACTTAAAATGAAATATAACTGAAAACAGTGGTAGAAGGACTCAATGAGAGCTTACTAAACATTACTCTCTTCTTCAAATATATTTTTAATTAGAAAATCAAAGGTATTCACTGAATTTCAATACTTATTATTAATATGATAAATTCAAATATTAAGACAACACCCTCTAGAGATCAAAAGTCATATGAACAAAATTTGCATTATAATAATTTGCTAATTTGATTAATATGTTAATAAAAGATTTTTTAAATCCTAGAATTGTATTGCGTTTTCCAAAAACTTAAGACATTGTTGTGCTTCTAGTATATTTAGAAGCTAAAAGTACAAAAAGATGTACTACAAAAATAAGTATAATAAAAAAACCTAACTATTGTTAGTCTTTGGATCCAGAGAACAACATTAAACAAATCAATTGTTGCAGTTGTAACATTCTCTGTAATTAATATAAATAGTAATCAAATAATAATTTTTAAAAAATGCTTGTTTCAAAAGGTGCACACTCAGAACTGAAACATAAAAAAAAATGAAGAAGACCTCTTTCTCGATTTTCTTCTAGAAGTCATATATTCCTTCTGTACTTGAGTAGTTAAGTTTAACTATTAATTGGCAAGAAAATGTAGCAACTGTGTGTGGGAAATGAGATAATAGTCCCCTAAATATATCCATGCCATAATTCCTACAGCCTGGAGTATATTCCTTTAAACAGCAAAAGAGACTGTTATGGGCTGAATTGTGAGCACCCCCCACCCCCCAAAGAAAAGTAGGTTAAAGCCCTTACCCCTGGCAGCTCAAAATGTGAGTGTATTTCAAAATAGAACCTTTAAAAGGGTGGTTAAATTAAAATGAAGCACTTAGGGTGGACCCTAATCCAATCAGACTGTCATCTGTATAAGAGGGAATTTGGATACAGGGAGCAACACCAAAGATACACACACAGGAAAGACCATGTGAAGACACAGTGAGAAAGTGGCAATCTGGAAGCCAAGGAAGCCTCATGAGAAACCAAACTTGTTAACACCTTGATCTTGAACTTCTAGCCTCCAAAACTGGGAGAAAAGTAATTTCTGCTGTTTTCAGCTATCAAAATATGTTTGGGATATTTTGTTAAGGCAGTCCAAGCAAACTATTATAAATATTTTGCAGTCAGACTAAAGTAAAATTCTTGAGATAGAAGATAGTCCTGAATTATCTGGGTTCGCCCATTCTATTCACAATGGTCCTCATATAAGGCAGGGAGGTCAGAATCAGAGAGATACAATAACAAAAGCCGAGAAAGGATGCAAAAAGGGATGCACAGATTCTTTCTAGTCTCTAAAAGAAATACAATTTTACTGACATCTTGATTCTAGCCTTTAAGACTCATTTTATACTTTGAACTGCAGAGCTGTAAGATGATGAATTTGTGTTTTTTTAAACCACACATTTGGTGGTAAATTGTTACAGCAACAATAGGAAATTAATATACCATAGTAAGTTAGTCTCCAAAATCTAAGAAAAAGATATTTCAACTAAATACCAAAGAATTATTTCCAAATTGGGAAATAAATTTCTTTAATTGAAACTAATAAATATGCACCTACTATTTATAGTGTGCTATATTTTTCCATAAGGAATGTGTCAGATAATATATTCAGTGTTCACAAGCAGTTATATCATATTATTCATGAGTTTACAAAGTTTCTTAGAAGTTACTTGAATATATAATACTATTAGTAAATTCTGTAATCACTTTAACATTTTATAACATCATGTTGAAATAAAGAGAAGGCATAAACATGTTCCACTATATGGTCATCATCTCTAGGAAAAAACAAAACAAATTTTAAAAAAAGGAGTATTTTGTAGGTTCCACTTCTTGCTTTTTAAAACTTTTCAGCTTGGGAAAAAAATCCCCTCAAAGGAAGAAAATTTGAGCAACTTTTCTTGATACTAAAAAGGAATATTTAACTAACATTCTAGCCCCTGTGTCTAGTACCTAACAGGTTTTTATATAATAAGCAGTCTAATCAACTGATTATTTTGCTTGATAATATTTACATTGAATATAATCTACTTTACTTTGCTGAGATTCAACATTTACTTAGAAATTTGAGGATAGTAAGATTTTTATAGGCTTATTTACTGGGAAGAAAATAATGAAAATCACTGAATATTCTGCTTTAATAATTAGATACATCATTTAAAAATAATATCATTTAGTTATGATAATTCAATTGCTATTTACTGAATATCTGCTATAGTCCAGTGTCTGTGTTGATAGTCACAATAATTAAAGGTGCTGGGATGGCCCAGTGGGTTAAGTGCTCACCTTGCAGCCCCAGGGTCCGAGGATCGAATCCCAGCCCTGACCTGTGCAGACCCATCTGTTGAACTGAGGTGTGCCCTCAGTTTGGTTCTCACCGGGCATGCTCTATGCAGGAGGCCCCTCACTGATTCCTGCCCTGTGTAGCCCCACACGCATGTGTGAAATGAAACTATGCAGAAAACTAATGGTGTGCCACTATGGAGACTGCTCTGGGTCCTCCCCCTTCTCTCTCTCTCTCTCTCTCTCTCTCTCTCTCTCTCCATCAAAACCAATAAAAATAAATCTTTAAATGACAAAGAAAACATATTTCAAGAGCTCAATCTTCAGAAAACTTCATGAGAAAATATTCTTACATAATGTAAGAGTCTTGGGAGAATAACAAAGCTTTTTTTTTTTTTTAAGACATCCTTTGCTCATCACTGCTCAGTTGACTTTGGTCAGCAGCTGCAGAAGGTGTGTGGTCATGCTCTCTTTCTTCTCTCATCTCCAAGCACATTTACTATTTTAAAGTTATGGCTCATAAAATATAAATATAGAATAACTAAGATATTCATTTTCAGTCCTAGCTTGTTATGTCATTCTTTGATATGGAGGGAGTACTATGGGAAATTAGCCCACTTCCCTGTGGTCCACTCATATTCTTCCAGAGCATGTCATTTTACAAAAATAAATAAATAATATTTTTTTGTTTTTTCAGGAACTTTCACTTATCCTTCAAGACACCATTAATTTTCTCACAGGAAAATAGTAATGAATTAAGCTTTATTCATCCTTCCTGATTAAGGTCAAATTATAGTCCTTATTTATGGTCACATTTTATTGTGGTGATTTTACACTTCCAGTTTTGACATCATTATTTGTTTCTTTTCACGTTACTTTCATTGTTTTCAATATAGTACAAAATTAAGAAGATTAAAAAGGTCTTTGCTCTACCATCTCTAACTTCAGTGATTGCTCCATAGATTTTGAAATATGTCTTTCTCATTGTCAGACCGTGATTTTTAATTTTCTCTTCTACTCAATACTTTTTTAAATATATCTGTTTCTTTCCCCAACATTTTATTATCAATGAGTTTATTTGGACACTAACCACAGAATATTATTTCTTATAATTCTATTTTTTGCAATCAAATTTTACTCCCAGGTAAATATAACTTTCTTGAGTATCCTATGTGAACAAAATTAAATCTCTGCTAATAAAGGGAAGGTTTTGAATGGGCTATGAATAGTCATTCTACAAAGTACATCTACAATGTCTAAATAAGAAGCATCTTTTTTTTTTTTTTTCTTTTTCCAGATCAAGTATACTGTGTGAACTTCATTTTAAGAGAAAGGCCTTTTCATAGTCAAATTGATTCAGTGTTCTTTTTTCACAAGTTTAATTGAACAATTTGATGATCATAACTACACCTTCTGTTCTATGAGATGATGTCTCTGTAGGTTTTTTTATAGTATAATTTCATTTTAAATTAATTTTATTGAGGCATAGCTTGCATATCACATAATTCACACTTTCCAAATGTATAATCCAATGATTGTTTTGAGTAAATTTGCCAAGTTGTATAACCATCATTATACATTCAAATTAAAATATGCTCATCACTCCTTTATAACCTTTCATGAAGGTGGTAGGTCTTAGGTAAATTTATGTTTAATTTTTTTTGGAAATTGTGAAATTATTTTCTAGAGCACCTCTAACCATTTTACAATTCCACCAGCAATGTAAGAAATTTATTTTTCTATAACTTCAAGATCATTTGTTATAAGTTTCATTGATAGTAGTTCTCTAGTAATATTTTATTATAGTCACTCTACAAATAAAGTGTTTCTAAA